>JAMXBD010003230.1:0-132331 GCA_024138025.1 Combretum micranthum | reverse complement strand
CCGAACGACCCACCGTTTCAAAGAAGGTGTCATCATGGCTGAGTGAGTTTATTCCCGTTATTTTTCATACTCTTGATTGTCTTGAAAATTAGTCACACTAGAATTTAAGAAAAATCAAAAGGAAGTGTATGATAATATTTGAAAGAATACTAAAGTATATCGAAACTCGATTTGTTTGTAATAAAGTTGTATGTGAAGTAATGTCTTGAAATGTTTGAAATTGATTGATCACTTGAAAGAAGTTAAATGTGACTACTAGACTTTAATTAAAGAAATTATTCATGCACTTCATATGTTGAGTCACATTACATTCACTACTATACAATTGGGGACAAGTGTATAATAGTGTGGTAGACATAACCTATATCATGTCAGTGGCGAGTAGGAGCCAGTAAGAACTACTTAAATTGGTGGCTAGTAGGAGCTTGTAATAACTACAAGTTTTTGATGACGTATAGGAGCCGGTAAGATCTATAAAAGTGTTTTTTTTTAAAAGCTGTGGCTGTAATTGGCCTGAATACCCAACCCCGAATGAAGGGTGTAATTCATTCAACATATGATTCCCAGAAAGTCATATGTCTTGTATGCTCACATGGTTGTTGCATTCATATGTTTGAATAATAAACGTGATTGATAATTTTCCTTCGTATGATTTTTGGGATTTACTCACTAAGCCCATAAGCTTACACACCTATAGATATTTGTATTCTCAGGAACATCTGTTTTGTGCTCGAGGTCTCCCCTATCAGTGTAGATTTTATATATTGAAGCTTTTGAAGGAAATCTACTCGAAGACTTAGATTAAATTCCTTGAAATCTTTAATGTAGTATTTTGGATGTTATAAAGTTTTTCACGATCCATGGGATTAACAGGGGTATGTGTCACGCCCCGTAGGGTATCTAAACGTAACAGCCCGCCACATACTAAGTAAGACTCTCGAGTTCCCTACCGGGGCCTTCGGAAGTCTTAAGTAGATGTAAAGCGTTCCTTTACGACAATGAATACTTCAACAAATGGAGTTAAACAGTTTAACAAGGCATTCATTAGCCATAGATAATAAATCAAAACGCATAAATTTTAAAGTTTACAAGATCTAAGGGCATTCCCCCGCAAAAGAATAACAGTCTATTACAGTCATCCAGAGTCCTTAGTTTCCAATGGAAGTCTATACAAAAAGGAATGAATTAAACTTCTATAGGAAACTCCTATCTCCGGTACCTGCGCTGTGGCTTGTCTTGGCCTAAGCCATATAAACTCATGCTGCAAAAGATAGAAACTATAGGGGCGTAAGCTAACTAGCTTAGTGAGCAATACTTCCATAACGCAATTAAACATACTTCAGTCAAACAAGTAATTATTCAGGCAAGTGTATGCATCAAAAATGAATTCAGCAAACATATGACCAACCGGAAATCATATGTGGATGGACTTACGCCCTCCATCCCGGGTTAGCAGATTAACGAATCCTGCGGTACGACGCCGTTTAAGCTCACGGTCAACTAATAATAATTCGTTTTATGGATCACGATTAACCAACAAGTCGTTTTATATCACGATTAACCAACAATGCGAATGCTCCAACCCCATCGTGACATGAATGAATTCAATTTATAGTCGGAGTCGAATAGTCATTAATTCAATTCTTTTAAGTGACCAACAAGTAGTCGCAGACATTCATCATAAGATTCTAGTAAAGCAGTCAATATCTTAACACCCGGTTTCGATATACCTTAAACTCCATTTCACATATCAACAATCAACAACATAAATAATTCCCATATACCCCATCATGCTTATACAATTTCTTTTATCTTTGCCTACATCACTAGTGCCACTACATTACAATCACAAGCATTAATTGAGAGTGGAAGTAAACTCACTCGGCCATTGGACGCCAACTTCTTAATAATAATAGTCGGGAGGTAGAGAGTCGTCCTGCTCGGGATCACCTACCAAGCAAGAATAATCCTAATGAGATTCTCATCATGTAACTAAATCAAACTATACATCTAGACTAGTTGAATTCGGATTTCTCGCTATTTGCGGAAGTTCTGACTTAAAACGGCCATAACTTGGTCATTTTAACTCGGAATTTCGCAAATTTTATATCGATCTCTATCTACTTCGAAAGATCTATCTATTTCAAGTATTATTTTCAAGTTTTGAAAATAGTAAGGCCACGGAACAGTGGGATCAGTTCTGTTCCGCAATTGATCCAATCTCGAAAATTTGCTTTGCTTTTGATAAAAAGTATTCCTAGATGATGATTCATGCATGAATGATATGGGAATGAATTTCTAATATAAATGCCATGTGATAGACCTAATATATACATGGTCATAATAACTTTTGTGGTAATAACTCACATGAACTTTTAAGTATTGAGGAAATTCTCATAAAGACTAATTCTAGGAAGCTATCCTTCCATATTATACTCCTTAGGGTTTCTTTGGTTTTTAATCTTGTAATCTACCTATTATTCAACTAAAAATAGGTTCTCAAAGTCTATATTAACCATGGCCTCCATTCATGCATAAAAATTCCCATTTTTCATTTGGTAAACATGTCTTTGAATTAGCTTTTGTAAAAATCCGAATTTTCTAAATTTCCTTTTCTTACATTTTTCTTAAGGAAATCTTGTCTAATGCATTAAAAATTGGAGCTTCAATGTATACATTATCTAAGGACTTCATTTAGCTTATAAAACATCCATTTTAGACTTAAATACTAAGTGTTTATTTAGGCATTACACAAATTACGAATTTGACTACACATCTAAAGTCAACATTTTTCCTTCTAACTTCACCTCTTGTTTTCCTTATTTTTATTATGCCTAAACTCATCTAAACTCATGAAAATAATTCCTTTAACATGTCTATTACACATACCCTCCATTTTTCTTATGAAATATGAGTTTAAAGTTGATTTTGGGGGTCTTTAAGGTAGGGTTTCCATTTCATCCGAATTTTCAACTTTTCATATCTAACAAAGCCCTTCCTTTTTCAATGGTCTTGCCTTCTACATGTTAAGATATACTATCTATCATCTCTATACATGAACAAGACTTCATTCTTATGGTCATCAAGCATATAAAACAAAATGAACCTATGATCATGCATGTACATGAAGTGTGAATGTCTAAACCTTAGATCTACTACATATGATATATAAAGCATGGATCTCATGGCATGAACAACAATATATGTGCAAGATCACTACTTTACATGCATGAACAAGATGAAATCTTAACAAAAACACATCTAAACATTAGATCCATGTCTTGTGATGGCTTGACATTCTTGTTCATGTGTTTCCATGCCCTAGCAAGAGCTCATTGGGATTTAGTGAGGAAATACACAAGATATGGTCTTGCCATTACAAGAACTAGGAAAACAAGGCTTGAATCAACATACCAAAGGAGGATCTAAGGTAGAAATGGAGGAGTTTTGAGTTGAAAGTGCAAGAGGGAGAGGGGGGGTGCTCGGCACAAGGAGGAGAGAAGAGAGGGTTTTGATCTCTTTTGAAAAATTAAAATGAAAGAAATGAGGAGAGAGAGAGAACATTTAGTATATATATCAAGTAATTTAGGGTTTAGCTTTAATAAAAGAAGTAAAAATAATTAAATGAGAGGGAGAAATTGAGGGAGGGGCGCCGGCCTCATGTGTGTGTGTGTGTGTGAGTTTTGAAAAAAAAATGAAATTTGTAATTTAGTAAATGAAAATGTAATAAATGTAATAATTATTTAAAAGACAAAATTTCTTGGAAAAGAAAATTGAAATGAGTAGTTGTAAGGATGTAAGAATAGGGTATGGGTAGTGTGTAGTGTAGGTTGTACTTGTGAATAGTAGACAAGACATCTACTTTACCGGTTGTTCCGAAAACACGGGAAAAGCTATAACTGTAATCTTTATAGCTCGAAAATTATGAAATTGATATTTTTGGAATCCTTATAAAATTACGGTTCTAATGAATATTCCGGAACATTTTTCTGAATCCGTGGCCCGGGGCACGCTTTTCCGTAATTGGGCTCGGGAAGGCCCGGAATTGAAAAATTCCCGAATTTAAAACTTTCAAAGGTTTGAAATGTACTTTGGAACAACAATTCAAATTCATTTACTTATAATATTTATTTTACTATGAAACCGAAGGAAAGCCGGATTTAGGGTTCCTAGGCTTCATTCACTAAACTCAACTGATCGGATTAGGGTTTCGCTTCTTCCCGGGTTTCTAGCTACTGAGAATTACCGGGGTTTACAACCTCCCCACCTTAAATAAAGTTTTGTCCTCAAAACGGAACTGACGTACCTTGTCCTTCAAATATCTCGGGGTACTTTCTCCGGATTTCATCTTCCGCTTCCCAGGTTGCTTCTTCAAAGGCATGATTCCTCCATAACACTTTCACGTAGTGAATGTCTTTGTTTCGTAGCCTTTGAGTTTTCTTATCCAATATCTTTACTGGGTGTTCTTCATATGTCAGGTTTTCCTTCAACTGGATTGGTTCCAATTCCAGAATCCTTTCTGGGTCGGCAACATATCTCCTCAAAACTGACACATGGAACACATTGTGAATCCCGGACAAATTAGGTGGTAGGGCTAGCCGATACGCCAGGTCTCCGACTCTTTCCAAGATCTCAAAAGGTCCAATGTATCTCGGGCTTAATTTCCCTTGTGTACGCATCCTCTTGATACTTTTAATCGGGTTTATCTTCAGGTACACATGATCACCCACTTTAAATTCAAGCTCCCGTCTTTTCAAGTCTGCCCAGCTCTTTTGTCGATCCTGGGCTTCCTTCATTTTCCGCTGAATCAACCTCACTTTATCCGCGGCTTCCTGTACCAATTCCGGCCCAATTGCTACCTTTTCCACTTCATCCCAAAACAAAGGGGACCTACAACGCCGTCCATACAAAGCTTCATACGGAGGCATCTGGATAGTGGAGTGATAGCTGTTATTATAGGCAAACTCGATTAGGTGTACATGACTATCCCAATTCCCTTTGAATTCCAGGGCACACGCCCTTAACATGTCTTCTAGAGTTTGGATCGTCCGCTCAGACTGTCCGTCGGTCTGAGGATGGTAAGCCGTACTGAAATGCAATTTAGTACCCAAGCTCTTCTGCAAGCTCGTCCAAAACTTGGACACAAATCTCGGGTCTCTATCTGAGATGATCCCTGCAGGTATGCCATGTAATCTTACGATCTCTCTGATATAAATCTTGGCTAACCTTTCCATTGAATAGGTCATATTTATGGGTAGGAAATGCGCCGACTTAGTTAACCGATCCACTATTACCCATATTGCATCACAACCCGATGGAGTCTTGGGAAAGCCACAAACAAAATCCATGGATATTTGATCCCACTTCCATTCAGGAATGGGTAAGGGCTTTAGCAATCCGCCCGGTCTCTGGTGCTCTACCTTCACCTGTTGGCATACTGCGCACTTCATTACATAATCTGCCACATCTCGCTTCATCCCATTCCACCAATAGCAACTTTTCAAATCTTGGTACATTTTGGTGCCTCTCGGATGCATGGTATACCCGGAGTTATGTGCCTCACTCATTATTTCCTTCTTCAATGCCTCATCCTCTGGTATGCACAGCCTTCCGTTCATTCGGATCACGTCTTCCTCATCCACGGCAAAGTCAAGGTACCTTCCCGCTTGGGTTTCCCTTTTTATCTTTTGTATCACTTCGTCATACCTCTGTGCTTCTTTGATTCTTTCTACGAGGGTTGGTTCCAGCACCAAGTTAGATATCTCAAGCTCAGCACTTCGATCTATGAACTCGATCCTTAATTTCTCAAATTCCTTAATCAACTCCTTCTGGCTTGTAATCAAAGCGGCTACTTCCCCGTGATTCTTCCGACTTAGGGCGTCCGCGACTGCATTTACTCTCCCTGGACAGTAATTTATCCCCAGGTCATAATCTTTTATTAATTCCAGCCACCTCCTTTGCCTCATGTTCAACTCCTTCTGTGTGAACAGGTATTTAAGGCTTTTATGATCTGTGTATATCTCACACCGTTGTCCATACAGATAATGTCGCCATAACTTCAAGGCAAAGACAACTGCAGCTAGTTCCAAATCATGCGTAGGGTAATTCTGCTCATGCGGTCTCAATTGCCGAGAAGCATACGCAATGACCTTCCGTCTTGCATCAAGACGCATCCAAGACCATTTCTTGAAGCATCACTATGTACCGTGTAAGACTTTTCCGGATCTGGTAAAACCAAAATCGGTGCCGAGACCAGTCGTCGCTTTAGTTCCTGAAAACTTTGTTCTCTCTTGTCTGTCCAAATGAATTTTTCGTTCTTTTGAGTCAATTGAGTCAGCGGCTTAGCTATCTTCGAAAAATCCTTCACAAATTTGCGATAGTAGCCAGCCAATCCCAAGAAACTCCTTACTTCAGTAACTGTTTGTGGTGGCTTCCAATCCACTATCGCCTTGATCTTTTCGGGATCAACTGATATCCCATCACCCGTTACCACATGTCCGAGGAAGGATATCCTGTCTAACCAAAAGTCACACTTGGACAGCTTGGCGTACAGCTTGTTATCTCGTAAGGTTTGCAATGCCAAACGGAGATGCTCCTCATGTTGCTCTTTGGTCTTTGAATATATGAGGATGTCGTCTATAAAGACTATCACACACTTATCCAAAAGCGGCTTATAGACTCTATTCATTAAGTCCATAAATGCAGCCGGTGCATTAGTCAGTCCAAATGACATTACCAGAAACTCGTAGTGCCCATAACGAGTACGAAAAGCTGTCTTAGGCACATCCTCAGGCTTAATCCTTAGCTGATGATACCCCGAACGTAAGTCAATACGTGAGAACACACAAGCTCCTTGCAGCTGGTCAAACAAATCATCGATTCTTGGCAAGGGATATCGATTTTTGACAGTCACCTTATTCAATTCCCGGTAGTCGATACACAACTCATCGATCCGTCCTTCTTCTTCACAAACAAGACGGGTGCGCCCCATGGCGATACACTTGGTCTTATAAATTTCTGGTCCAGAAGTTCTTGTAACTGCGTCTTTAGCTCCTTCAACTCAGCCGGTGCCATCCGGTATGGCGCTTTAGATATCGGTTCGGTATTTGGAGCCAACACAATCTCAAAGTCATTCTCTTCTTGGCGGTAATCCCGGCAAAATTTCTGGGAACACATCCAAGTATTCATTCACCACTGGAATATTCTTTTCCTCACGGGTTTCCCCTTCATCCAAGACACCCTCAATCGGTATCATCTCCTCATCCTCCATCATCAACTCGAACGAGCTTAGATCAACCTTCTTGGGACTAAGGCTCTCCCATAAATTCTACTTTTTCTCCCGATTGATCATAAAAACATACAGTCCTCTTTGGCAATCCACTATTGCCTTTACTCTACTTAGCCAATTCATCCCGAGGATAACTTCGTATTTATCATTTCCAACACATTAAATCACTTTTGGAGTGGCGACAAGGATTCCAATGGACAGTCTTTTATCAGATCTCGGGTCGACACAACACTCCCGTGGGGGTCTTAATCCTCAAGCTAACCGTGGTTGTGGCTATGGCAATCCGAGTCGGTTGGCCAAACTATAGGTGATGAACGAGTGGGTCGCTCCCGTGTCAAACAAAGCATAGGCTTCCACGCTATTTACTTGTATGTGTCCTGAGGTCAACAAACACCCATCACATATGAACCTTAAAATATTCTTAAGGCTATCCACATAGGGTCTCTACTTCCAGCTTTCCATAATATATATTTCATTTAAACAATAATCAATTAAACAACTTAATTTCAACTTAGGAGGGGTTTCCGTTACTAACCTGTCACCAGGCCGCCATCAACATTCTCGCCTTGATCCAAAGCTGCCAACTCCACTTCCTCATCTTCGTCTTCTTCCACCATCCATTGGCCCTCTAGATTGTACAGCCTCATCCCATGCATCGCGGAAGCTGCTCGACTCCGCTCTTGTTACCAGACCTCAAGGGGTTGGTATTACTCGAGGCTCCGAAGGGTCGGGTGGCCACGCTCTTTCGTTGTGAACATTCGGAAGCTAAGTGCCCTTTTCCTTGCAAATGAAGCAAGTTACTGCCAGTTTCTTCGGGCACGTAAAAACCATGTGGCCAGCATCGCCACAAAAGTAGCACTTGTTCCTCAACTGCGGGCATTGCCTAGGTGCATGTGTCCCCTTACATTTCCAACATGTGACATTGGTCTTGAACTGGGTCGGCTTGCTGCTAGACTCCTCTTTAAACCCTTGGTACGGCCTGTACCGTTTACCTTTGAACCCTGAGCTCGAGGCATCAAACGGCCTCTTCCCGAATACTCTCTTTTCGGGCTCCTGATACTTCCTTTTCCTAGCCCCTTCAATGACCCGAGCCTTTTCTACCATCTCAGGATAGGTTCTTACTCCGAACTCTTCCAGCTTGATTCGCAGTTCCTCGTCCAAGCCTCCCAGAAATACCTGCTTCTTTAATTCCTCACTATCCCTGAAAGATTCAGGGGCATACTGCAGCAAGTGAACAAACTCAGTTTCATATTGCTCTACTGTTCTCCCTTTCTGCTTTACATGAAGGAAATCCGCACTATACTTCACCCTCAAGCTAGAGGGAAAATAATTATTCAAGAATTCCCGGCGAAAGGTCTCCCAGGTGGCCGGGGAAGTCAAATTCCTTCTCTTGGAGTCCCACCAGACTCGAGCATTGTATCTTAACATATACGTCCCATATTCCAGCTGCAGATAAGGTGGGATCTCGTATGCAGCAAAAGAACGTTCCACTTGAGCCAACCAATCCTCAGCTTCATCCGGCTTGCCGAATGCCCCATCAAAATACCGGTTGCTCTTAATGAAGTCCGGTAAAGAGCTTCGGTGGGGTCTCCTGTATGGCGGGGGTGGCGGCAACTGCACATTATAGGAATGCTCCTCTTGTGGAGCAGGTGCCTCTGCAGTCATTTCGATGACTGCGGGCGGATGTGGTGCTGAATCCCGGGCACTTGACCTGGGTGTGGGTTCTGTACTGGATTTTGATTCTGGATGAAGGTGTTAGAGATTGGCCAATTGCCCAATCGCATTTAGCACATCGCCCTGTTGGTTTTGGGGTGCTCCTCCTTGGGGGTTAGGTTGTTGTATAGCCGGTTGATCGGCTTCATTAGGGTTAGACCCTTGTCCTTGGTTCCGAGTTCGTCGGTTTCGTCTGTTTACACAATGTTTAATGGATTTTTAGTATATTTAGGGGTTTTAGGTTTCAAAGGAATAAGATTAATAACAAATTCAGAAGTTGCGAGAATCTGGAATTTAAACTTAGAAGGAAAAGAAATACATAATTCCATAAAGTCATAAGATGCGTCATAATATCAATCCGTAAAAGAAAAACAAAGAAAAATTAAAAGAATCACAAAGGAAATAGAAGAATCCACACATAGTGTAACCAACTGATATTTCCCAACAATAATGCGAATGAGTGAATGCTTATGCCATCTATATGCAGTTAATGTTCTCTTATGTATCATGACTAGAATGCATACTTTTCACAACTTCATTTCTTTAAAACAAAAGTGATCCTTTTCATTTCTTTAGCGAGCCATACAAATATTACATCAACTTTTAGTCCCCAAAATTTGGCTAGCTAAGCTCCTTTCCTATTCTAATCCATTTCCCTATTCCCGAAAACATGACAAAATACAGGGAAAAAGAACAAATAAAATACTAATTATCCTGAAATCCTAAGGCAAATTGGCATCCCGCATTGCCTACTACAAAAATAAGAGAATCAGGACTCCGCTTGGACTTTATGGGTTAGCTAACATCCCGGTCCCTACTAGTCACTAGAGTCATCGGGGGTCGGGCTAGGAGGTCGTCTCCTGCTGGTAGAACCACCATCGTCCTGTCGGACGAACAAGCTAAGATACTCCCTGGTGGTCATCCTCCGCTTCCTAGCGGGTCGGACTAGAGGCTCCGGATCCTCACTCTCTTCCTCTTCTTCTTCTTCAGTCCCTTGCCCCTCTTGCGGGCTTACTTCTTCCTCCTCACCTCCTATCTCGGGCTCACCTAGGTGGTTCACCTCTACTTCAGGCTCTCTCACAGGCTCATCTGCCACATTTTCAGTCTCCATAGGCACTGGGGCCTCAGGTTCTACTACTGCCAGGTCAAGCACAGGTGGGTTCTCACCCTCCACATACACATCTCTCCATAGCCTGGAATCTACCTCGGGTTCTACCCTCCCACTCTCTGGTATCTCCAACATCCGGTTAAAATCCCATATAATTTGATCGGGTTCTGGGTTTACCTGCACTTCTGGTTCAACAGGCGGGGTAGGGGTCCTAGGTACCTCATTTTGTTCCCAGTTCGGATCCTCCTTGGGATCCTCCTCCTCCTCTTCTTCCTCTTCATCCTCTCCAATCACAGGCGCTCCATTCAGCTGCATACCTATATCAATAGCTGGAGGTGGAGCTATTACACGGGGGGGGGGGGGGGGGGGGGGGGTTAGGATGTCCAAATAGATTGCATGTCAGGTGATGTGATTCCATGCATCAGCTATATTCCAGTCAGGATGATCATATAAGTTATCATGAGCATAACATATAAGTGTCCTATGGGGATCCATACCCTAAAATCTGGAGGGTTCGGGTTCCTCCACCTTTCAAGATAAATGTGGCTTCTCTCGTCATGGGCTCACGCCCGTAATCAACCATGATCCTCTCTAGAGTATAGATTGTCTCTAACTTTGTCCAGCTCTTCTTCCCATAGGATCATAACTCAACTGATCCACTACTGAAGCCCATCTGGTATATCTCAGCCTTCCTTCCATAACCTGTACATTTCCCCTAGGGTCCGGGATGTCGGGCTAGGGCAAAATCCTCACACAATTCTCTTAGCCTCAGTCTATATTCTACCATCGTTTCATCGTTTCTCTTTGTAAAATTCCTTGCCTTTCCCTAGTCTCACCCAGAGAGACCTACATCAAACAATACTACTAATTAGACTTAGCAAGAAAACGTTTTTAACTCCATTTACCCTAGTAGTTAGATTTCTAGGTCCGGTTTCCTTTAATTCTATTGTCTTGTTTTATAACCTAGTGCTTTGATACCAACTTAAACTGTCACGCCCCGTAGGGTATCCTAAACGTAACAGTCCGCCACATACTAAGTAAGACTCTAGAGTTCCCTACCCGGGGCCTTCGGAAGTCTTAAGTAGATGTAAAGCGTTCCTTTACGACAATAGAATACTTCAACGAATGGAGTTAAACAGTTTAACAAGGCATTCATTAGCCATAGATAATAAATCAAAACGCGTAAATTTTAAAGTTTACAAGATCTAAGGGGCATTCCCCCGCAAAAGAATAACAGTCTATTACAGTCATCCAGAGTCCTTAGTTTCCAATGGAAGTCTATACAAAAAGGAATGAATTAAACTTCTATAGGGAACTCCTATCTCCTGTACCTGCGCTGTGGCTTGTCATGGCCTAAGCCATATAAACTCATGCTGCAAAAGATAGAAACTATAGGGGCGTAAGCTAACTAGCTTAGTGAGCAATACTTCCACAACGCAATTAAACATACTTCAGTCAAGCAAGTAATTATTCAGGCAAGTGTATGTATCAAACAAATGAATCCAGCAAACATATGACCGTCCGGAAATCATATGTGGATGGACTTACGCCCTCCATCCCGGGTTAGCAGATTAACGAATCTTGCGGTACAACGCTGTTTAAGCTCACGGTCAACTAATAATAACTCGTTTTATGGATCACGATTAACCAACAAGTCGTTTTATGGATCACGATTAACCAACAAGTCGTTTTATGGATCACGATTAACCAACAATGCAAATGCTCTAACCCCATCGTGACATGAATGAATTCAATTTATAGTCAGAGTCGAATAGTCATTAATTCCATTCTTTTAAGTGACCAACAAGTATTCACAGACATTCATCATAAGATTCTAGTAAAGCAGTCAATATCTTAACACCCGGTTCCGATATACCTTAAGCTCCATTTCACATATCAACAATCAACAACATAAATAATTCCCACATACCCCATCATGCTTATACAATTTCTTTTATCTTTGCCTACATCACTAGTGCCACTACATTACAATCACAAGCATTAATTGAGAGTGGAAGTAAACTCACTCGGCCATTGGACACCAAACTTTCTTATAATAATAATCGGGAGGTAGAGTGTCGTCCTGCTCGGAATCACCTACCAATCAAGAATAATCCTAATGAGATTCTCACCATGTAATTAAATCAAACTATATATCTAGACTAGTTGAATTCGGATTTCTCGCTATTTTCGGAAGTCCCGACTTAAAACGGCCATAACTTGGTCATTTTAACTTGGAATTTCGCAAATTTTATATCGATCTTCATCTACTTCGAAAGATCTATCTATTTCAAGTATTAAATCCAAGTTTTGAAAATAATAGGGTCACGGAACAGTGGGATCAGTTCTGTCCCGCAATTGATCCAATCTCGAAAATTTGCTTTGCCTTGGATTAAAAGTATTCCTAGATGATGATTCATGCATGAATGATATGGGAATGAATTTCTAATAAATGTCATGCGATAGACCTAAATATACATGGTCATAATAACTTTTGTGGTAATAACTCACATGAACTTTTAAGTATTGAGGAAAGAAAATCTCATAAAGACTAATTCTAGGAAGCTATCCTTCCATATTGTACTCCTTAGGGTTTCTTTGGTATTTAATCTTGTAATTTACCTATTATTCAACTAAAAATAGGTTCTCAAAGTCTATATTAACCATGGCCTCCATTCATGCATAAAAATTCACATTTTTCATTTGGTAAACATGTTTTTAAATAGGCTATTTGTGAAAATCCGAATTTTCCAAATTTCCTTTTCTTACATTTTTCTTAAGGAAAATCTTGTCTAATGCATTAAAAATTGGAGCTTCAATGTATACATTATCTAAGGACCTCATTTAGCTTATAAAACATCCATTTTAGACTTAAATACTAAGTGTTTAATTAGGCATTACACAAAGTTACGAATTTGACTACACATTTAAAGTCAACATTTTTCATTCTAACTTCACCTCTTGTTTTCCTTATTTTTATTATGCCTAAACTCATCTAAACTCATGAAAATAGTTCCTTTAACATGTCTATTACACATACCCTCCATTTTTCTTATGAAATATGAGTTTAAAGTTGATTTTGGGGGTCTTTAAGGTAGGGTTTCCATTTCATCCGAATTTTCAACTTTCCATCTCTAACAAAGCTCTTCCTTTTTCAATGGTCTTGCCTTCTATATGTTAAGATATACTACCTATCATCTCTATATATGAACAAGACTTCATTCTCATGGCCATCAAGGCATATAAAACAAAATGAACCATATGATCATGCATGTACATGAAGTTATGAATGTCTAAACCTTAGATCTACAACATATGACATAAAAGCATGGATCTCATGGCATGAACAACAATGTATGTGCAAGGTCACTACTTTACATGCATGAACAAGATGAAATCTTAACAAAAACACATCTAAACATTAGATCCATGTCTTGTGATGGCTTGACATTTGTTCATGTGTTTCATGCCCCTAGCTTAGCTCATTGGGATTTAGTGAGGAAATACACAAGATATGTCTTGCCATTACAAGAACGAGGAAGAACAAGGCTTGCATCAACATACCAAAGGAGGATCTAAGGTAGAAATGGAGGAGTTTTGAGTTGAAATTGCAGAGGGAGGGGGGAGAGTGCTCGGCACAAGGAGGGAGAGAAGGAGGGTTTGATCTATTTTGAAAAATTGAAATGAAAGAAATGAGGAGAGAGAGAGAACATTTAGTATACATATCAAATAATTTAGGGTTTAGCTTTAATAAAAAGAAGTAAAAATAATCAAATGAGAGGGAGAAATTGAGGGAGGGGGCGCCGGCCATATGTGGGTGTGTGTGTGAGTTTGAAAAAAAAATGAAATTTGTAATTTAGTAAATGAAAATGTAATAAATGTAATAATTATTTAAAGACAAAATTTCTTGGAAAAGAAAATTGAAATGAGTAGTTGTAAGGATGTAAGAATAGGGTATGGGTAGTGTGTAGTGTAGGTTGTACTTGTGAATAGTAGACAAGACATCTACTTTACCGGTTGTTCCGAAAACACGGGAAAAGCTTAACTGTAATTTTTATAGCTCGGAAAATTATGAAATTGATATTTTTGGAATCCTTTTAAAATTACGGTTCTAATGAATATTCCGGAACATTTTTCTGAATCCGTGGCCCGGGGCACGCTTTTCCGTAATTGGGCTCGGGAAGGCCCGGAATTGAAAAATTCCCGAATTTAAAACTTTCAAAGGTTTGAAATGTACTTTGGAACAACAATTCAATTTCATTTACCCCCTAATATTTATTTCACTATGAAACCGAAGGAAAGCCGGATTTAGGGTTCCTAGGCTTCATTTACTAAACTCAATCTGACCGGATTAGGGTGTCGATTCCAACTCCCGGGGTTTTCTGGCTACTGAGAATTCCGGGGTTTACAGTCCTTCCCTTTTGAGCAATGTTTAGGAATTCTGAGCTGAACTGCACCCGGAGACTTCCGGGGAAGTAATTCTCCAAAAACTCATGGTGGAACCTTTCCCAAGTAACTGGTGGCATGAGCTCTCTTTCTTTCGATTCCCACCAAACCCGTGCATTCAACCGAAGCAGGTAAGTGCCATAGTCAACTCTCAGGTGGTGTGGCACCTCAAAAGCCCTGAATGATCGCTCTATCTGAGCTAACCAATCTTCAGCCTCATTCGGTCTCCCAAAAGTCCCTTCAAAATATCTGTTACTCTTAATGAACTCGGGTAGGGATCTTTTGTATGGCCTCATAGGTGGTGGAGGAGGCAAAGGTATAGTGTGAGAGTGCGCGCTTTCCTGTGCTGGCATCCCTATAGAAGCTTGGGGTGCAGGTGGTGGCGGAGTTGGAGCTAGAGCTTGTGCTTGTTCTTGTGCCGCTACCGGCAAACTTTGTCGAAGTGCTTCGAGCACTTGAGTCATTTGTGCCATTTGTCCAAGCATGGCTTGCAAAGCTACCTGGGTAGCATCTGTAGGAGGATTTAGAGGAGGGGCAGCTTGTTGCCCTTCTTCCATATTGGGTTGATTGGAGGTGCTTTCCTCATGACGTCTCCTTCTCCTACCTCGGCTGTAGCAAATTTTATTTTTGTCTAGTTAAGTAATCTTCTCAATATATTTTATTAATGTTTTCAAATAAGGTAATGGAAATAAAAGAAGTAGTAATACGAGCGAAAAATAAAAGTGTGAAAAGGTAAATCAGGGAATTTAAGTAATAAAATTCTGAAATCATAAACATAAATATAGCTTTATCGAAATTTAAACAACACGTGCAAAAATCCTCATAATCAAAAATCAAGTAAAATTTATACTAGAAGCAACAATGAAACAATCAACATGTAGCAATAACAACACAATACCAAAAGTAACTAAAGTAACTAAGCAGCATTCTATGAGAGTCTCATTAGGTCACCTATGAAGGTTTTGCAATACTAAGTCGATTGTTTCCTAGTGGTTACTATCCACAAGGGTTAGAGTGATAGGATTTTAGGGCCTATACTATGGTCGTTGTCACGCCCCATAGGGTACCCTAAACGTAACAGTCCGCCACATGCCATATAAGATTCTCGAATTACCACCTTAGTCTTTCGAGAGTCTCATATAGATGTAAAGCGTACCTTTACACAATAGAGTACAAGTCCGAATGGAGATAAAAGCTTAATTTGGCATGCATTGGCAATAGGATATAATTCATGAAACATGAATAAATATTACAAATTCTAAGGGGCATTCCTCCGCAAAAGAATATTTAATGGTCTATTACAGTCATCCAAGTCTTAGAAGTTTTCTATGGAAGTCTAATACAAAAATTACAACTTCTAGGGAAAACTCTTAGCTTCGGTACCTGTTCAGCCGGGTCTCGTCGCCTAAGCCATAAATGTGTAAGCTGCAAAAGGAATGGACTGTAGGGACGTAAGCTAACTAGCTTAGTGAGTATAATCTCCCACAAAAACATTTATGTCACAACAATTCAATCAAGTTATTAATCAAGCAAGTGTATGCATCAAACACATGAGTTCAACATACATATGACCAACCGGAAATCATATGTGGATGGAATTGCCCTCCATCCCGGGTTAGCAGATTAACGACTACTGCGGTACTAACAATATCCGTTTATGGATCACGGCTAACCTACGATTATTCGATGTCGTTTATGGTTCACGACTAACCTACGATTATTCGATGTCGTTTATGGTTCACGACTAACCTACGATTATTCGATGTCGTTTATGGTTCACGACTAACCTACAAATGCTCATGCTCCATCCCCTTGTGATATGCACATGTCAATTTATCATTAATCCAAGTAGTTGATTAAGCCAATTTACTTAGGCGATCAATCAATTTATCAGACAATTCCATCATAGCTAACTATACAATCAAAGTTTATCACCCGGTTTCGATATTCTTAATTTGTGTTCTCACATCATCATCAATCATATAATTTCCCATTAATCCCCATCATTCATATTCCATTCAATTGGCCTACATTCTAGTGCACTAATTTACAAGCACATACAATAAATGAATTGGTAAGAAAAACTCACTCCGCCATTCGTACTTCGTTCTTCTAGTAATAATAGTCCGGAGGCAAATAGTCACCGTCCACGGTTCACCTATTCATATAAGAAATACCCTAATAAGTATCTACCAACTTAGGACAAAAACTCTAAGAAAACTTAATGAAACCGAAATCGCGTCATTTTCGAAGTTCCGTTTTAAATGGCCATAACTTGGTTGTTTTAAGTCGGAATTTCGCAAATTTTATACCGATTTCTATCTACTTCGGAAGAGCTTTCTAAATATGAAGTTTAAATCAAGTTTTGAAAATATCTAAGCCTCGGAATTGAGGGATCAGATCTGTACAGCGGGTTTATCCATTCCAAAAATGCGGTTTTCATGAATGCATTTGAGATTCCTAAGTATAAAATGATACTAAATGCAATGGTAATGATTTTCCCTATCATGAATGTCATGATGTGAACTTTAGTGAGTCTATGTTCTCGTAACTTTTTAGATTTAAAGAATTTTAAAATAAACTTTTCTTAGAAACCATTTTATACTAATGTTTAGTAAGTGAATTTCCTACACTTGACTATACCTACATATTACAAGGATTTTCTTTAGAAAAACTCTATTTTGTTTAAAGAAATTTTGACCCTTATATTAGTTATATCCTAAGGCCTTTATTTCTTTAATAAATTTCACATTTATAAACTTTTAAGTGGGTCTTTTACTATGGGGTTTCCAAAAATCCGAATTTACAAAAGTCCATTTTCAAGTTGGTTCCTTTAGGAAAATATATTTTATACTTAAAACTTTAAGTATTTATTATACTATATCCTAAGGACTTCATTTGTTTAAGAAATATCATTTTTGAAGTTGGAAAAATAGTGTTTTCTAACCCTACATCCATTATTACGAATTTTTGTCCCATGATTTTTAGCTCAAAACTTCTATGGACTTCATTTTGTTTCCAACATTTCTTTAGTAAAAACTCATTTAGACTCATAAGAAATACACTAAACATTATCTATTACCCATAGGCTTCATTTCTCTTATAAAATATATGTTTAGAAGTTGTTAAAAGTGTTTTTGACCTAGGTTTTCAAAGTCATCCGAATTTTCATAAATTTTTTCTTGTAAAGTACTTTTCTTTTTGACTTCATGGACTCATCTATCTATAGATCTATATACTAGGAAAGTCATTTACTAAAGACAAAAGTATTTAAGACTATTTATGCACATAAAAACAAAATAATAATGAAACTTTAAATGCCTACATGATCATGATGATAAAGTGATGGATCTACTTATCAAATGCATAAATGAGTTTTGAAAACATAAAAACTTTTTATAAAAGATCTTTGTTTAAAAACACTTTTTGTTGAAGGAAAATCAAGCTTTTGTATGAAAGCTTCTTTAAAGTTAGATCCACTTTGTAATGGTTCGGGATTTTTGTTTGGACATCCCATTGTCCCTATAAAAGATCATGGGACATTTAGTTGAAATATCCAAAAATCACTAGCCATAACAATAGTTTTATGAGTGGAAGGAGTGGAACTTTACTTACTTGAAGTGAATGGAAGATAAAAAGAGGAAATAGAAGTTGTGTGAATGGTGTGGGGCTTGGGAAGTTTCGGCCAACAAGGGAAAAGGAGAGGATTTTGGAGCTTTTTACACTTTGTAAAATTTGGAAAGTGGAAGAATGAGGAAAAGAGAGAGAAAAGGTAGTTTAAATAGGAAATGAGTTTAGGTTAAAAGGAGTAAGAAAAATTGCAAATGGACAAGGGGGGAGGGGCTAGATGGCGCCAGTTTGAAGCTTGTAGGGGAAGGGGGAAGTTGAAAAAAGTTCACTTTGTTGATTGATTTAACATGATGTGAAGTTGTTATGAGATGTAGGGAAGTTAAGGACAAAAGTTATGGAAAGAAGGAGTTGACTTGAGTGATGGTAAGGGTTAGACTTGTAGGGTGGCTAATAGGTAGGCTAGGTAGTACTTTATGAATAGTAGTGAATAGTTGACAAGACAATTTAATTTCCGGTAGTAATGAAATACGAATAAAAAGGCTATAACTGTATTTTTCATAAACCGGAAAATTATGAAAAATATATTATTGAAATCCTTATTTTATTTCAGTCCAAATGAGTACTCATAAGTATATTTTTGAAATTCTAGTTCCGGGGCACGTTTTTCTATAATGGGTCTCGGGATGACCCGGAATTGAAATTTTCTTAAAATCAGATATTTTCTTAGTTTGAAATATAATCAAGAACTATAATCAACATTAAATTTTCTTAGAAAAGTTTATTAATTGGAAACAGAGGAAAAGCCGGAATTAGGGTTCCTAGTTCTCACTCCAGACTTAAGCTATTCTGGTTTAGGGTTTTGGTTTCCGGTTCTAGGGTTTTCTTGGCTACTTGAAAAACCGGGGTTTACAGTCATCTTCCCATCTAAGTCTTCCTTGGTAATTCTATTCTATCCTTCCTTTTTATCCTTTCTTAAGGCTATTTATTTGTAGTTATGATTGTAAACTCTTAATCATGCTCTGATACTAACTAAAACTGTCACGCCCCAAAGGGTACCCTAAACGTGACAGTCCACCACACCCGATATTTAAACTTAAGTATGACAACCTTAGTCATCCTATAAGTTTACATATCGAGTGTAAGGTGTACTCACACAACTTTTAGGATCACACTTTGATTCGAGTAGTCTTAAGAAAGCATACATAGCATTAGGAATATAAATCACAACAAGATAAATAGTTAGACTTTACAAAAGCCAAGGGGGCATACCACCGCCAAAATAATAGGAGTCTACACCATTTAGCTCCAATTACATATATCTGATTTTGCGTTAAAGAGATTTTCCTAGAAGTCCACGCCTATACTAGGTCCCGACTTCCTCAAAAGCTCTTTAATTCCATGTGGTAAACCTGCACAAAGTATCCTCTCGGAACAACCAAAAATAGGGACACTGCAACAAAAACTATCGGGGTATAAGCTAATTGCTTAGTGAGATTCATTTTCCAAGTAACATACTCGATCAAGCTAAAATATCTATACAAGCAAGTTATAATTAAGCAACCATATGAATGCACAAGCAAATGAGCAAGCAAGCATATGACTTTCCGGTAATCATATGTGAATGGATTTACTCCCTCCACTCGGGTTTGGGGTAGTTCATAAGTCATGCAACTACAGTTCCAATGTTGGTCCATAAGACATGCAACCATAGTCCCAATCTTAAGTGGGGTGGTCCATAAGACATGCAACCACAATTTTAATGTTGGTCCATAAGTCATGCAACCATAGTTTCATTAATTAAATGGGTGGTCCATAAGTCATGCAACCCTAGTCCCATTAATTAAAGACCCGCTGCCTCCCAAATGCACCTTTGTCCCACCAAAGGCATACTCGACAATGATATGTGACTCACTACATGATATGCATGTATAATTTATTCATATAATCATGGCATATTAATTAGATAATTTAAAAGTGATCATACAGATTTCAGACACTCCAAATCTATACTAGCTCATACAAGGTTATTGCAACAAATCTTGCCTCGATATACTTATCATTCATTCATGCAAGTTTAGATCACCATTCAATCACAATTTTATCTTTTCTTAAGTCTAGTGCCACTACTACTACAAGCACACCCAAGAGCATAATTAATTGAGAAATGAACTCACTTGTCCATGTAGTGAAATCTACTAGTCGTAATAGTCCTCGGGAAGTGGTAACCCATCCTCCAATTCACCTAAGTACAAAGAATACCCTCAATGAGTATCTCTTAAGAAGTTCTATTAAACTTAACAATTTTATTTACTAAATTCGTCAATTTTCGCCTAGGTTGAATTCTTAACTTAAAAAGGTCATATCTAACTCATTTTAACTCGGAATTGAGCATATAATATACCGATTTCTACCTACTTCGAAAGAGATATCTATTTCTAAAGTTAATTCAAACATTTAAGGTCATTTAAGGGTCGGAAACATACTGTACAGTAGGGTTGCGAAAATCCAAGATTTGAGCCTTTGTGAAAAATGGCCATATCTACTCTATTTAATTACTTAGATTAACTTATTTTAGTCCTAAACTTGCAAGAAGACCTTTAAAACAAAATTAAGAGATTTCACACTATTTAATCCCAAACATAAAGTTCAAAAGAAACTTCTAAAAATCCATTTTCATAAAACCGAAATTTATGAGTTGAAACTCATTGTCTTGTTTTGAGTAATTCCTTTACTAAATCTTACTTAGTTCAATGAAAATAGTTTTCCTATATTATTTATCATCAAAGCATTCCATTTTCAATATAAAATACTTGTTTTGAGATCTAAAAGGAGGTTTTCAAAATTGGTCTCCCCTTAATTACGAATTTTCTCTTGAAGTTTACAATGAAAACAAGACCTAAATTTTGTCTTTTACAAAGCTCTTGATTTAAGCAATACTTTTTAGGAAAACTCATTTAAACTTATGAAAATTCATTCCTTAAGATATCTATACCAAGAGCCCTTTATATTTTTGTCTAAATCTTCATTTTAAAGTTGAATGATGGTTTCCAAAAATGGGTCTTGGTCTAGATCCGTATTTTCATAAATTTATTTTGAACATATCTCTTGAGAAAATTCATCAAAACTCATGAAAAACAACCCATTACATATTATATCTTAAGAACCCTTCATTTCTTGAATAAAATCCTCATTTTTGAGTTGGAAAACATGTTTTTATTTTATATCTTAGTCTTGATTCGAAAATACAATTTTTGTTTTTGAAAATAAACTTTGAAAATAACTTTGATTTTTGTAAGATGAAGTCTTGATGATATACATCCATCAAACCTTCATTTTCTTAACATAAACTTCCATTTTAAGACTTGGAAGGGGGGTTTTAAAATGGTGCCTTGACAAGTTACGAATTTTACTTTTTCATTCAAACTCACATCTAAGATCTACTCAAAATACAACCAT
Source organism: Combretum micranthum (assembly GCA_024138025.1). Taxonomy (NCBI): domain Eukaryota; kingdom Viridiplantae; phylum Streptophyta; class Magnoliopsida; order Myrtales; family Combretaceae; genus Combretum; species Combretum micranthum. Next base: position 110,750 of record JAMXBD010003230.1, on the reverse strand, counting down.
GAAAACATAAAAAAAACTTGGTAGTAGGCCTTAAACTTCTAGATCTACACATAAACATAACTAAAGCTTGGTAAAACTCTAGATCTACAAGTTATCACAAAAATAAGAAGATAAACAAGCCTTCAAGATAACAAATATACTAATAACAAAAAGAGATCATCAACAAGAGGAGTGTTTCAATTTTTAGCATCATCATCCATAGCTTTTTAAGCTTGTGGAATATTCTTTGATGCATGAAACACCCATAATATCATCCTACAACATCCTATGGAAGTTAAAAGAGGATGATTACCTTAAATATTTGCAAGAAAAGTGTGTGGAAGTATGAGATGGAAATGGTGGCAGCTTGTTTTCTTAAGAAGACAAAGCAAAGAAGAAGAGAAAAGAAAGGGAAAAAGAGAGAGTAAAGTGTAGGGTTTGTAAAGGTGAAAGAGAGAAGGAATGAGATACTTAAATAGAGAGTGGAGTGTATTAAATAATTGAAAAAAAAAATAAAACAAGGTAGCTTGCAAGGGGAGGCTGGCGTGATCTTCTATAGGTGGGGGAGTGTGTGTAGTTTGATTTTAACTTGTAATTTTGAAAGTGTAACTAGTTGCCCCCTTTGCTAACTAAAAGAGACTTTAAAATATCAAATAAATAATTAAAAATAAGGAAAAGTTGCTGATTTTTAGGGTATGGTTAGCTGCCATCTAAGGGAAATGGAGTGTAAGAAAAAGCAAAAGAAAACATAATAATGTGTACTAATAATAATGGATGTGTACTTGAGGTATGGGTTGAAAAAGTGCCTTTTTGACTAAGAAAATATATAAAATAAATTAAGAAAAATATTTTTAATTAAGTGGCAGAATTTTTATGATTTAAATAAAATAATCAAATAAATTATTTTTAGAAATTTAACAAATAAGTTACCAGTAAGAGTAAAATAAGCTTATATGAGCTATAACTGATATTTTTTAAAATCCGAAAAATTATAAACTTGATATTTTTGAAATCCTTATAAAAATACGAGTCTAAAAATATTAAAGATATATTTTTAATTTTTCGAGCCCCGGGACACGCTTTCGAAAGCAGTACCCAAACGGGTACGAAATAAGCGAAAATAAACCAATCTAATATTTTTAAGAAATCAAATATTATTACGACTATTCTAAACGCTTTAATTATTTTTCGACTCCTCGATTTACAAACTCGGGTTTGCCGGATCTAAACTGTAGGGTTTAACTCCAGATCCGTTGACTTAAGGTCTACGATTGACTTTCCGGCTTAAGGTTAAGGCTTGAGAAAATAGGAGTTTACAAGGATTATCAAGAATACAAGACTAGCATTTCTAAAATGATTTTTCATAAAGTCTTACAAAGAAAAAGTTTTCTAAAAATTTCTTTTATTCAATATCATCAAGAACATGTATATATATATATATATATATCTCATGACATATCATTTATGTTAGTGACTTGTTCATATTGCATGTATACTTGCTTTGGATAATGGGGACATTACAAACATTTACAAAACTACTTTTTGGAAATTAATTTCACTACTGATCAGACCTTTTTGAAGCTTCAAAGTTTTCAAAACCTAAATATAATATTAGAATTAAATAGATCTTTCGAAGCAGATAGAGATCGATATATAATTTGCTAAATTCTGAGTTAAAACGACCAAGTTATGGCCATTTTAAGTTGAAATTCTAGCTTAGGATGAAAATTACGAATTTGATAGTTTGTATAAGATAGTTTGGATTAGTTAAGTGATGAAATACTTATTATGGTATTTCTTCCTTTTTAGGTGACCCCGAAATCAACGATTCTCTACTATCGGATTACTTTTACTAAGAGACCGGTGATCCAAAGGGCGTGTGAGTTTTTCTCTTATTTTGTTACCTTGCTTGTGCTTGTAGCTAGTGCATTAGAATTAGGAAAAGATAAAATTATGATGAGTTGTGGTATAATCTTGGTTGAATGAATGATAAGTATATCGAGGCAAGACTTATTGAAAATCATGGTATGAGTTAGCATAGACTTGAATTGTCTGAAATTCTCTATGATCGCTCTTAACCTACATAATTAATATGCCACGATTATATGAATAAATTGTGTATGCATATCACATGTTGAGTTCACATTGCATTGCTGATATACCTTTGGTGGGATAAAAGTATATTAGCAGAAGGTGAGGGGGCCTTGTTAACATTAAGGATGCGAGATCGTTTAAGTTAACGGATGTGGGGTAGGAACATAAAACTACAATAAAACAATAAAGGTTGTATAATTAAGAGTAAGAGATCGGGATTATGGTTGCATGTCTTATGGACCATCCCACTCAAGATTGGAATTATGGTTGCATGACTTATGGACCATCCTAACCCCGAATGGAGGGCGTAAATCCATTCACATATGGCTACCGGAAAGTCATATGCTTGTTTGCTTATGTGTTTGTTCATGCATAGCATATGGATGAATTATAACTTGCTTGTTATGGTACGAAATTAAGAGAACTCTCACTAAGCTAGTGTAACTTATACCCCAATAGATGTTTGAATAAATAGGTTGACGGGAGAATGCTACTTGGGGACCGAGATGGTTGGAGCCGAATATAACTTCAGGATTTCAGCAGGAAGTAAGAATGCTTGAAGATATTAGCTAGTTTTGTGAAATGATTTATAATAGATTGTGTAGTGAAATCTTTTGATGATTTCTATTTGAAGTATAGTGAATTGTATATGAAGTATAGTAAATTGTATTTCCTTTACATTGTTACTCAAGTTGTATCAATATAAAATATATCTCTCCAATGTGTCTCCTCTATGTGTTAGACGCCTTGTACATAGTATGGAAGCCTTCGCATGACTGAGGCGGTCGTTCCTAGGCTTTAATATTGTGTACGGTAGACTGCCACATTTAGGATACCCTTCGAGGCGTGATAGAGATAGCTAATATAATATTGGAACCAACCTTGATGGAGAGAATCAAGGAAGCCCAAAGGTATGATGAGGTAATACAAAGGATTAAAAATGAAACCCAAGCGATGAAATACCTGGACTTTGCAATAGATGATGATGATGCGATCTGAATGAAAGGAAGATTGTGTGTGCTAGAAGGCTAAGAATTAAGAAAAGAGATAATGAGTGAAGCTCAGAACTCCGGTTACACCATGCATCCTGGAGGTACCAAGATGTACCAAGATTTGAAAAGCCACTATTGGTGGAATGGCATGAAGAGGGATATAGCAGAATATGTAATGACGTGTCTAGTTTGCCAACAACTGAAAGTGGAACACCAAAGGCCAGAAGGATTGTTAAAGCCTTTACCCATCCCCGAATGGAAGTGGGATCAGATATCCATAGACTTTGTGTGTGGTTTTCCAAAGACTTCCTTGGGTTGTGATGCCATATGGGTAATAGTGGACCGGTTAACCAAGTCAGCGCACTTCTTACCCATAAACATGATTTATTCAATGGATAAGCTGGCTAAGATCTACATTCGGGAGATTGTGCGGCTACATGGCATACCAGTAGGGATCATTTTAGATAGAGACCCAAGATTTGTGTCTAAATTCTGGACAAGTTTATAAAAGGGCTTGGGTACCAAGTTGCACTTCAGTACTGTCAGGCCCCAAAGGGTACCCTAAACGTGGCAGTCCGCCGTACATGATATTAAAGCCTAAGAATGACCACCTTAGTCACGTGAAGGCTTCCATACTATGTACAAGGCGTCTAACACATGGAAGAGACACATCAGAATGATACATTTTATATTGATACAACTTAAGTAACAATGTAAAGGAAATGCAATTCACTATACTTCAAATACAAATTACTATACTTCAATTTCAATTCATCAAAAGATTTCACTACATAGAACTATTACAAGGCAATTCACAAAATCTAGCCAATAATTTCAAGTATTCATACTTCCCGCTGGAATCCCGTAGTCATATTCGGCTCCAACCATCTCGGTCCCCACTTAGCATTCTTAAAATAACCTGTTCATTCAAACATCTATTTGGGTATAAGCTACACTAGCTTAGTGAGAATTCCCTTAATTTCGTACCATAACAAGCAAGTTATAAATCATCTATATGCTATGCATGAACAAACACATGAGCAAACAATTATGTATGAGTATCCGAAACCCACACACAGAATGGATTTATGTCCTCCGTGTCTTGGGTTAGGGATGGTATTGAAAGTCTTACAACTGCTAGTCCCTGAGCCCTCGGCTTCATAGCACTCGACTCGGCTAGACTCACTCATGGAATGCATCTCTGATGCGCCTTAGTTCGCTATGAATGAGCTCTGGCACTGGGTCTCATTATCCATACGAGTCCTCGAACCATACCGATCAACCTACTAGGAGTAGTACGCTACCAAATGCAACATGTCCGATGCGATGCATGACCAATTTAAATTTTTGCTTAGGTCAAAATATTCATACATTTTTTTTAATGACCAACCATTATCATATATATAATAGAAATAATACGAGCAGTGCAGTTATCTAATCGAATCGTGGTTTCGATATGCTTTAGTATTCTTTGGCATACATTCATCACAGTCTCATCATCTATCCCATCCCCATTAATATCGATTTTTATGTTATTCCTATAATTCTAATGCAACTAGCTACAAGCACAAACAAGGTAACAAAATAAGAAGAAAACCTACTCGGTCATTGGATCACCGGTCTTTTAGTAAAAGTAATCCAGTGGTAGGGAATTGTCGATTTCGAGGTCACCTAAAAGGGAAGAAATACCATAATAAGTATTTCATCGCTTAAGTAATCCAAACTATCTTATACAAACTATCAAATTCGTAATTTTCGTCCTAAGCGGGAATTCCAACTTAAAACGACCAAGTTATGGTCGTTTTAACTCGAAATTTAGCAAATTATATATCGATCTCTTTCTATCTCAAAAGATCTATTTAATTCTAATATTATTTTCAATTTTTAAAAACATTTGTGTCACAAAACTTAAGGATCAAATCTGATCGGTAACGATCCCCATTTTCGAAAAGTAGTTTTATACTTGTTTGAAATGTTTCTATTTGATATTCAAGTATACATGAAATATGAATGATTTTCTAACATGGATGACATGTGAGGAGTCTAATGTATGCATGATCTTGATGATTTTTTTCCTAAAAGAAAATTTTGTAACTTTTTATTTTGCAAGACCACAATAGCAACTACTTATGAAAAAAAAATTCTAGTTTCTAACTTTGACAACACACTTGTGTTTTGGAATTCATGCTTAGGAATTTCTAGCTATTTTGGTTAAAATCGAGTCTTCATAACATACACTACCTAAGACCTTCATTTTTACATAAAAATTTGTATTTTACACTTTGCAAATATGTTTTCAAATAGGATTTACTCAAAAATCCGAATTTTTAGAAATCCACTTCTTGAATGATTCCTTTTGGAAAAAACTTGTTTAATGCATTAAAATCTAAGACTTTATGATACCTATTACTTAAGGACTTCATTCATTATATAAAACTTTTATTTTGAGCTTGGATAATAGGTGTTCTTATGGCCTTCATTCAAAATTACGAATTTCACAAATTGACTACTAACTCAAAATTTTTCATCTTGATTCTATTTCTTGTTTTATACATTAATCTCATCAAAACTCATTTCAACTTATAAAAATCACTACTTAATGATAGCTATGACCTAAACTCTTCATTTTTCATATAAAACACAAGTTTTGAAGTTGATAAATAGGTTTTTAAGGCATGATTTTGAAATTATCCGAAGTTACAAATTTTGGATAAAACTCAAATTTTATATTTTGTAATCTCTTCCTATTTTTGAGAATTTCTACTAGTAGATCTACCATTTACTTATAAAAAACATCTCCTATTGATACCTATTCCATAAGCCTTCCATTTTCTAGACAAAACTTTCATTTTGGTGTTGAAAAATGGGTTTTCGAAATTGGTCTTGATTGAGATCCGAATTTACCAAATTTATTTTTGGGCATATCTTTTGATAAAATCCATCTAAGCTTAGGAAAAATCATCCTTTACATATCCTATCTTAAGAGCCTTCCATTTCTTAAATAAAAACTTCATTTTTGAGTTGGAAAACATGTTTTTAAACAATGCCTTGGACTAAATCAGAAAATGAGATTTTTATTTTGAAAATCACCTTTGATTCTTGTAAAAAGAAGTCTTGATGAAATACATCTACTAAACCTTCATTTTCTCAACTAAAACTTTCATTTTGAGACTTGGAAAGTGGTTTTTAAATATAGGTTTTGCCAAGATACGAATTTTCACTATTTTTATTCAAGTTCAAAACCAAGATTTACACATAATAAGAACATGAATATAAAAGAAATGCATAGTAGTAAACTATAGACCCAAAGATCTAAACTTTGCTCCTCAAAATCATTCATTCATGATATATTCCTTAAGCCCTTCATTTTAAATGAAAAATATACACTTTGAAGTTGAAAAATAGGTTTTCTAATTAGAGTTCCTTTTTAATGTAAATTTTCAAAAGTTATTTTTGTTGAAACTAATATAGATCTTGAGCTTCCTAACACTTTTCTATTATCATTAAGCTATTACAAGTTATCTAAGAGCATAAAACAAAAGTCTAATGCATATATGAACTTAAAACAACTAGATCTAGTTTACTACACTAGTTATTAATGTATGAACACTATGATGGTTATGTGAATCATGAATAGATGCTGAATATATGCATAAATCACTAATAATAACAACATAACTTAATAATAAAACAAGATAATAGCATAATAACTCAAATAACAAGATCTAAAACATTATGATGGCAAGGATCTCATGTTTAAATGTTTCCGCTTCCCTAGCTTGAAGCTCATGGGGATTTTGTGTGGAACCACACATGAATGAACTTGTCATTACATGTTTCAAGATCCTAAAGTATAGATCTCTAACCTTTTGGATGATTGGAACAAGAAACTTGAAGAAAAATATGTGAATGTGTGTGTAGGAGTGTTCGGTTTTTGCAAAGGAGAGGAAGAGAGAAGGAAAACTTTTGCAAGAGTTTAGCTTTGTGAAAAGTGAGAGGAAGTTGGTATAAAGAAGTATATATAGACTTGTGGATTAGGGTTTGTGTGATAAAATAAAAGAAAATAAAACAAATTGGAGAGGGTAAGAGGGACGAAATTGCACCGGTTTTGGAGGAGTAAGAGGGAGTGGAATGTGTTGTGTAAGATTCAAAAATTAATTGAGTAATTTAAGCAATAAAGTTATATTGGAAAAGTAATTTGTAAGGAAAATGATGTAATTATAAGTAGGGTGTAAGGATATAAGAAATAGGTTATGGGTAGTTGTACTTATGAATAGTGTAGAAGAATTCAAAAAGTAGATTTAACATTTAAAGTACCGTTAGTAGATTTAAAATTTTTATAACTGATATATTTGGAAATCTTATGAAATTACGAGTCTAATTGTACTAATATCGTATATCTAATATTTTGAGCCCCGAGGCATGCTTTTCGAAGTCTGTACCTGATCGGGTTTGAAATAAATCGAAAATTCGCTAATCCTATCTTTTAAAGCATCCTATTGTTATTACGGACTAAAATACACTCTTTACTCATATTCCGACTCCTTGGTTTAGGAATACGAATTTGCCGGATCTAAACTACTAGGGTTTCTTCGGAATTTGTTTACTTAGGTTTTCCGGTTGACTTTTCGGTTTAGACCTTTGCCAATTTGGAAACTGATGTTTTGTGTTTATATAACATATTTAATTTGAGAAATTTATTTTAAATTTTATTTTTGTAGGTATTTGATATCTCTCAACGTTTTCGGAATTATTGAATTGAGTTTTATTTCCGACGGTTTATTATTGTTTACTTTTTAATAATTTGTTTTCGGGTTCTATATTACACGATTTCACAAGTCAGAGTTACGTATAGAATTTTTCATACGTAGTGGTTTTGGATTTGAAGGCTATTGAGTTCTTATTTTATTTTTAAGGAATCTCATTTTCTCAAGATTAAGAAATTTCTGTATTCATTCGTGATTTAGGACTAGTCGAAGTTCGGTTTTAATTTGGAGTCATTTTTAGCGTTTATTTTCGAAGTTCATTTTGAAATTATTTACTGAAATTTTCCAGGGCTTACAAGTACAGCATATCACTCTCAGACTGATGGACAGTCTAAGCGGACAATCCAAACCCTAGAAGACATGTTAAGAGCCTGTGTATTGGAATTCAAGGGGAGCTAGGATAATCATATACCTCTCATCGAGTTTGCTTACAATAATAGCTACCACTCAATTATTCAGATGCCACCCTACGAAGCCTTATATGGACGGTGTTGTAGGTCCCCTCTGTTTTAGGATGACGTGGAAAAGTTAGCTATCGGGCCAGAATTGGTACAAGAAGTGGCCGATAAGGTGAGGGTAATCCAACGGAAAATGAAAGAGACTCAAGACAAGCAAAAGAGTTCGGCATATTTGAAAAGAAGGGAACTCGAGTTTAAAGTAGGCGACCATGTGTACCTAAAGATAAGCTCGATTAAGAGTATTAGAAGAATGCGTACACAAGGGAAGTTGAGCCCGAGATATATTGGACCCTTCGAAGTTTTGGAAAGAATCGGAGATCTAGCATACCGGCTAGCTTTACCACCAAACTTATACGGAGTTCACAACGTGTTCCATGTGTCAGTATTAAGAAGGTATGTACCCGACCCGAAAAGGATTTTGGAATTGGAACCCATTCAATTGAAGAAGAATCTGACATATGAAGAACATCCCATAAAGATCTTGGATAAGAAAACCTAAAGGCTACGAAATAAGGACATTCATTATGTTAAAGTGTTGTGGAGAAATCATACCTCGAGGAAGCAACTTGGGAAGCTGAAGAGGAGATCCGGAGAAAGTACCCCGAGTTGTTTCATGGATAAGGTACGTCAGCTCAGTTTTGAGGACAAAACTCTGTTTGAGGGAAGGTTATAAACCCCGGTTTTCCTAGTAATCAAGTAAACTTCAGAAACCGGAAAGCGAAACCCTAAATCGGATCAGTCCAACCTCTATGAGAGAAACCTAGAAACCTTAGATCCGGCTTTTCTTCGGTTTCATATCAAAAAAACTTTTATAAAATAATTTAATGTGAAATATTTTTTTACAGTATATTTCAAACCATAGAAAGTTTTTATTTCAAAAAATTTTCTATTCCGGGCCTTCCTGAGCTCCATTACGGAAAAGCGAGCCCCGGAACTAGAAACTCAGAAAATATTCCGGAATACTCTTTAGAACCGAAATTTTATAAGGATTTGAAAAAATAAGTTTTACAATTTTTCGGGTAATAAAAATTACAGTTGTAGCCTTTTTTCCCGTTTTTCTTTACTACCGGTAAAATAAATGTCTTGTCTATTATTTATCACTATTCACAAGTACAACCTACTACACACACAACCCATACCCTAGTCTTACATCCTTACAATTACTCATTATATTTTCTTTTCCAAGAAACTTTTGTCTGTTAAATAAATTATTACCTTTAATAAATTTTATTACATGAATTCCAATTTCAAACAAATTCAACTCTCCTTATCTCCTACACTCAAGATGGCCGGCACATGCCCCCCTCATTTATCCCCCATTTTGTTTTATTTGTCTCCTTTTATAATACAAAACAAACCCTAATTCACTTAATATATATAGTCCTTTACTTTTCTCTCTCTTCCATTTCATTTCATTTGTTCAAATTTCATAAAATCCTCTTTTCTTTTCCCCCTCCATTACCGTAAGTCCCAACCCCTCTACACACACACACAAAACAAGCTCCTTTCTTCTTCATTTCTTCACTTAAACTAACTTTAGGTGATGATTCTTAAGCTTTCTTACCACTTAATCTTATAATGGCAAGATTATTCATGTGTTTTTTACCTTAAATCCCCATGAGCATTTGCTAGGGATAAGAAAATGCTAATACATGAATATCAAGCCATCACAAGAGTAGATCTTGTGTTTGATGAGTTTTTGCTGAGATATTATCATGTTCATGCATATAAATATAGAGATCTTGCATAAAAGTATATGTTCGTACTTTTAAACTCCTCTTCATGCATTATAAGTAGTAGATCTAGCATTTAGATACTCACAATATACTTGACATTCATGATCACATAGATATTTTGTGTTTTCATGCATTAATGCTCATAAAGATTTGGTCTTGTGTATATAAATATGATAATTATTGGATCTTTAGGTATATAGGACAAAAAACTTAAAAAGGAAAAGTTTTTGTTAGAAATGATCAATGGAAAAATTCGTATGACTTCAAAGCTCTATTTTAAAAACCCTTGTATCAACTTTAAAACTCATGTTTTATGTGAAAAATGAAAGGTATAAGTAATAGGTATCATTAAGTGATTTCTATAAGTTGAAATGAGTTTTGATGAGATTAATGTGTAAAACAAGAAATAGAATCAAGATGGGAAATTTTGGAGTTAGTAGTCAACTTGTAAAATTCGTAACTTTGGATGATGCCTATGGAAACAACTATTATTCAAGCTCAAAATAAAAGTTTTATGTAATAAATGAAGTCCTTAAGGAATAGGTATAATAAAGTCTTAAATTTTAATGCATCAAACAAGTTTTTCCCAAAGGAATCATTCAAAAAGTAGATTTCTAAAAATTCGGATTTTTGAGTAAATCCTATTTGAAAACATATTTGCAAAGTGTGAAATGCAAATTTTTATGTGGCAATGAAGGTCTTAGGTATTATATGTTATGAAGACTCAATTTTAACTAAGATAACTAGAAATTCCTAAGAATGAATTCCAAAACTCTAGTGTGATGTCAAAGTTAGAAAACTAGATTTTTCATAAGTAGTTGTTATTGTGGTCTTGCAAAATAAAAAATTAGAAAATTTTCTTTTAGCAAAAATCAATAAGATCATGCATACATTAAACTCATCACATGTCATTCATGTTAGGAAATCATTCATAATTCATATGTACTTGAATTATCGAATAGGAACATTTCAAACAATTGCAAAACTATTTTTTGGAAATGGAGATCGTTACTGATCAGACCTGATCCCTCTGTTTCGTGACCTAAATGTTTTCAAAACTTGAATATAATACTAGAATTAGATAGATCTTTCGTAGTAGATAGAAATCGATAAAAATTTGGGAAATTCCAAGTTAAAATGACCAAGTTATGGCCGTTTTAAGTCGGGACTTCCACAAATAGCGAGAATTACGATTTTGATTAGTTTTGATATATAGTTTGGATTAGTTAAGTGATGAAATACCTATTAGGGTATTCTTCCTTGATAGGTGATCCCGAAACCGACGAATCCTTACCACTCGATTACTACTATTAAAAGATCGACGAACCATGGCCGAGTGAGTATCACTTCCGATTTCAATTATTGTTTGTGATTGTAATGATAGTTTTACTAATTACTTAGCAAAGATAAAAATGAATATGCATGATGGGGTTGAATGGGAATTATGTTGGATGTAGTTATATGAAGTTGAATTTAAGGAATATCGAAGCCAGGTGATTAATCGTTGCTTGTATAGATGAGTTAGGATTAACTGTCTGTGAATATTGATTGGTCTCTTAAAAGAATTGGTGTAATTGATTATTCGGAATTGAAGATGAAATTGACCTCATTTATAATACGATGGGGATGGAGCATTAGCATTTGTTGGTTTTCTGTGAGCCTAAACGGTGTAAAAGTTGGTTAATCATAATCCATAAAACGAATTATTGAGTTGGTTAATCGTGATCCATAAAACATATATATGAGTTGGTTGACCGTGAGCCTAAACGGTGTCGTACCGCAAGATTCGTTAGTCTGCTAACCTGGGATAGAGAGCGCAAGTCCATCCACATATGATTTCTGGCTGGTCATATGTTTGTTGAATTCATGTGTTTGGTGCATATCATTTGTCTGATTAATCATTAGTTTGATTGATTTGTTATAATTGTGATCATGGAAGTTTTCACTCGCTAAGCTAGTATAGCTTACGCCCCTATAGTTTTTATTTGTTGCAGCACGAATTTATATGGCTTAGACCAAGATAGGGTACAGCTCAGGTACAGGAGCTTGGCGTTTCCTATAGAAGTTGTATTCAAATTGTTTAGACTTCCACAGGAAACCAAGAGACTATGAATGACTGTAATGGACCTTTAAATATTCTTTTGTGGGGGAATACCTCTTAGACTTTGTACCTTATTGTTTATGCATTTTGATTTATTATCTAATGCTATTAAATGCCGAATTAAACTACTTAACTCCATTAAGTAGAGTATTCTATTGCCGTAAAGGGATGCCTTACATCTATACAAGACTCTCAAAAGACTTGGATAGTAATTCGAGAGTCTTATATGGCATGTGGCGAACTGTTATGTTTAAGATACCCCTATGGGGCAGGACAATAAGTATTTCATATAGGTTCTTCTAAAATTTCTAACTCTATTATTGTATTCTCATCATTTTTTTAGTTGTGAAAATCCTAATATGAAATAACCATAATTTGCTTAGTTAGAATTTCATATATGAATTGTTGTTTTCTACCTACTTTGAATGCTCTATCCAATTCTAAGGTTATTTTTAACATTTGGGATCATTTATGTCTCAGAATCCTTCGGAACATATTGCGTCCAAAAAGTTTCAAACTTTGATCTCTCTAATTTTTAAAGTTTTTACTTCATTCGGACTCTCCAAGTCAAGTATAAAATATTTCCTCTTTTAGAAATCATATAGTAAAAATAAAAGTTCACAATACATGTGTGATTTTAGTGATGCTGCTTAAAATAATTTTTTTATTAAAACAATCTCCTATAAAGTGGAAACGTTGAACTTTATGGAAAACCACTTTTGGAATTGTAACAAAATCTCTTTTTCGAGAATTTTGTAAATATGAAACTTAAAGAAAATTATGATATAATATTAGGTTTGAAAATTAGAATACCTCATACGTATTTCAAAATTTCATTTAATAATTCATTTTTACAAAACATGGATTTCACTTGTTTGGGAAGAAAATGCTCTAAGTGGTAATTTTTAGAAATTCCTTTATGTCTTTGCATTTTGAGAAATTTAGATAAATGGCTAGTTCTAATTCCTTATTCTTGATGAAAAGATTCCTCATGTATTGAAAATAATATTTTAGGAAAATTTAGAATAACAACGAATTGTCAACATTTATATTCTTAGAAAAACTCATTTTGGCATAGTAACAACATAACTTATGTGTGCAAGAACTTAGAAATTTATAATATGACCACATAACCTAAATTATGATTATTGTAATATTCAAGAGAATATAAGGATATAAAGTAAATTAGCAAAGTCACAAAGTTGGTAAACAAAAAAAACATGGCAGTCTTAGCTTGTTATCAATACCCCTTGAGACTTGGAATAATCTAGGCACCATATGAAATAAATATAAACAAGTGTATCGAAATGGAAAAAAAATGGAAGTATTAGATTTTTATCAAGGATTCTCGAGACTTGAAATATTTCCAGTCTCATAAATAAAATCGAGATAGAAAATAAGAAAAGCATAGGAGTCTTAGATTTAGGTCAAGGCTCCCTAAGACATGAATTATTCCAGTCTCCTTTGGGTTTGATTTTATTAATCAGTCCAAAACAAGAAATTGACTAGTTTTATAAAAGCGTGAAATAAACAAATTGCTCGAAATAAATAGGTGCATGAAATAAATAAAGATAGGTTAATGAGCATTAAGCTCTAAAAGATATACATACTTATATACGTACATAAATATACAAGAAAGTTAGATTAATTAATAATACAAGATCAACATGAACATAACATGGATAGGAATATGATAGTAGACATTGTATGTTGTCTTGTATATTTCCATTCCTAGCATGAAGCATCATTATAACTTATTTTGGAAATGTCTAAGAACAATATATTAGTATACTACACATGATAATATATGGTAAATGTTTAGAGTATTTACCTAAATCAAAGGATGAAATGAAAATTTGTAGAGAGAGTAAATTTTAGTATAGTTTTTCTATGGTGAATGGGAAGTGTGGAAAAAGTGTAGGAGGGAGGTGCTATTCATAGAGAAAAGAGGAGGGAAATGAAAGAAGGAATAATAAATGAAAAAAGAAAAAGAAAATAATGGAAGAGAGTGAAGGGGGGCGTCGGCCTCATATGGGGAGTGAGAGAGAGAGGAAAACATTAATAAAATTTGATTAAGAAAAGTAAAAAGTAAGTAAAATATCATAAAAAAATGTATTGGTAAAGTGAATATAAGAAATGTATGTGTGAGTTGTAAGAGGTAGGTGTAAGAAAAAGTAGAGTATAGTGAATAGTAATGAACAGAAGATATGACAAATAAATTATCAATAGAGATGAAAATACATATATAAAAGCTATATCTAACATTTTTATGACCCAATAAAATTATATCTAATATTTTATTAAGATCTTAATATATTTCTACTATAAATTGTTTGTTTGGATATTTTCCTCGTTTTACATGTTGGGGGTCGGATATGGAGACTAGCCCGTAAAGGTTCGAAATGATCAAAGTTTTGCTGAAACTGATCATTTTAGGTATAAATATCATATATCTGATTCTTAATTTAAGTTTATTCTATCTTTCTAATTTATTCAATAGTTTAAGGTTCTAGGAATTATCTAATCGGTTTGAGGGTTTCTAGGGTATAAGGTTAACTTGGTTTGATTTTAGGGCTCTGGTTTTGATTTCGGCTTTAAGGCTTACTTTAAAAATTACAGTAAAATCTAGGGGTTTACATCTAGAGGCATTGACTTAAATGTGGAACCTATGGAAGAATTAACCCAGCTACCGGCGGATGATGAATTCAATGAACCTAAAGTAGAAATAGTTGCCGGAGTTGAAGAAAAATATAAGGGTAATAAAGATATGCAAGAAATTCATAGGAAAAAATTTGAAAGAGAAGCCAATTTGTAGAGGATAGAGGCTGTAAACCCTTAGATTTTACGATGATTTCTAAGTTCAACCCTAATCAGCAAAAACCTATGCTAAAACCCTAGAATTTAGATCCGACAATCCTGTGCTCTCAAACCTTAGACAACGGAATTGAGTTAATGGCTTATAATAGTTTGTAAAAAGAAATTTATGGAAGTATAAAACTATTAGATTCGCCAATTTCTAGTGTCTTTTGGATCCGAACAGGATCAGTTTTCGAAAACTGTGCCCGGGAACACCGAATGGTAAAAATATTCTATTTATACTGTTAGACTTATAATAATATAAGAAATCCAAAAATATCAGTTTTGTAATTTTTTGGTAACTAAAAGTTACAAATATCGCAATTATACGCATAATTTTTTTTTTACTACCGATAACTTATTAGTCTTGTTTAATATTTATAACACCCTAAACTGAGGCATTACAACCCACCACATGTCCTCTCTTCAAAGGCACATGCAAAGGCTATAAATATCTAAACCACAATATATATATATATATATTCACATAACTCCATAACTCACATAAAGGATACTCCATATGAAAATCCAGATAATATAACTTCAATAACATCTATGTTGGCATAAACCAAGCCAACTGATAAAAATCCTCATAAGAACATAAACTAATAGCTCATAAAGTCTTTACAACTAGAAATCTAAAGGAAATATAACAACTCAATACGATCAATCAAACTCCACTCTAGCCATTTACATATCAGCTGGGTAATCAGATTCACTATCGTCCTCCCCAGGCTCTACGAATACATCAAAGCTAGATAAATCATACACTATCTGGTCTTAACCTGTTCCTGAAAATATAAAAAGGAATGAACACAAAAGCCTAGTACATCCAAACCGAAAACATAGGTGTATGATCATACATCAAACAGTTCACACACAACTTAGTATCTAATGCAACAAGCACCAATTATTATCTTTTCATTAATCTAACATACAATACAGTTCAAGATCATCCACGACTAATCCCAAACTTGGAGTAACTCAGACTCCTTAAAAAAAGTAGTATAGGAAAATAAGTAATATAATAATAAACTAATCATAAAAATATTGTTTTTTTGTCTTGCAATCACTAGATCCAAGATCACAAATCTCAGCTATCAGCAAAAGGATCAAAACCACTATCGCTTTCCCAATAATCCACGAATATGTTGTATTCCATCAAATCATATATAATAGAATCCTCACCTGTACCCCAAACCCAAAAACACATGCGTATGATCAAGCAATAAGCAATATCACATACGATTTAGAAACTAATGCAACAAACACCAATAATTATCTTCAAATTAGCCAAGCAACCAACACAGTTTAGAATTATTGTACACTAGTCTGAAACCCGAAGTATCTAATGATCCTGATGAAAACCATAGTATAGATACTATATACATACGAGGATCATCAGGGACAATGACACACGAGGATCATCAGGTTGCCAGCATTAGTATCACCCTCCACCATGGTTTCTCTCTACCATGTGTTCTATACTAACCTTAGCCACGGATAACCAACACTTGATTCAATTAAAGTCGAATATAAATTAGTTAGATTTATTAACTAGTCCTACAAGCACAAACAATCAAACATGGTAAAGTTGTACCTAGATTCGCTTTCCATAACTTTAATATCACTAATCCCTTACCACAGATATAAACGCTAATTCACCAAACCTGAATAATAACATACATCAATTCAAAATGCAATTTCACATTCATATTTTAACCCTAACTGTAAAATCCACAATCTCAAAACATAAGATTTTTCCATATTAAATCTACACACATGTCTTCTAAGATCACCAAACAAAGAAACCCTAGAACGCCAATTTCTTCAAATTCCTCAAAATCTCTAAAATCCTCAATCGGAAATAGCACAACTATTAGAAAAGATTCTATCTCTTAACATAACAAAGATTGAAAGGATTCAATATTTACCTAGAACCTTGGATTTCACACCTTCCTGGCTGTAGAACCAAGATCTCTAAATCAGCACCAATGATATAAAGAAACCCTAATTCACAAGAATACCTATTCACAATTGTTTATGCATTCACAAATCATCCACAACAACATATACGATTTAATTTTCCTAAAACCTAAATATCTATGAATTATAGTTCCAGATTGATTCTTACCTTCCTTCAATTGATTGTAGAACTACAAATCCCCAATTTCCATACTTAATCCTTCAACTTCCACTAATGATCAACCTCTTTCATCAATAACAATGAAAATCTAATAAAGAATCATTCTAAAACAAACTAAAGGAATATGAGAGATCACTTACTCAATTCCTTGAAGAAATCCACCTTGGAGAGTGTCTACTAGGGTTTCTAAAAGTTTTAGGAGAGGTTATGAGATAAGACAGAAGATAGGACATATTTATAGTGTGGTTTCTCGTAAGGATATAGACTGAATAAGAAGGAAACAAAGCTGGTGGCTTAAAATCTTCGAGGAAACAAACAAGCTTCAAAGCCACACATTAGGCCGACGACCTTCTTTGGTATGCCGATAGCCTATAAGAGTACGCTGGCGGCCTATATGCTGGCGTAGGCCAAAAAATCCACAATTTTGTAAGATTTCCTTCGAGGCTCCAAGCTAGAGTTTAGGCCATCGTCTATTTTTTTTATTCCGGTAGCTTACAATTAAAGACTAGAGACTTAAATGCAGGTCTACTCTAAAATCGTCCGATCATTTACATTGGACTTCCTCGTGTCCAAAATCATCTAGGGTTTTGACTAAGGAATTATGTGACAAATTCGAAGGTTAAGTGTCTATTTATAGAGGTATATTTCTTAGGAAAAAAGCTAGGCTCATATCCAAATTAAGTAGCCTACGCTGGGGCATTGAAGTCCATGTACGCTCTACCAAAATCTATTCTTAGTTAAGTCTTTGCCATTTGAACATAATACAATTATATTTAACCTTTGACCATAAAACCTTCTTATTTAATATCCTTTGACACTTTGACCATTCTTAATAATTCTTTTATATACTTTAGGGTTGACCATAAAACCTTCTTATTTTATATCAAATGATACACTTGCCCTTCTTTATAATTTATTTATCTTTCCACCTAAAAGAACTTTCGTCCTCGAAATTACCCGAATCACTATCTCCTTTTTATACATGGATCCATCAGTTCTCTGTCACTCCTTTTCTTCTTGTTTTTTATTCTTTACACCATATTGACCCATCTTCATGCTTATATCTACTAGTTAGAATATAATTCCATCGATGTCTCTTTAATTCTTAACTTTCATTATAAGCCCTCATTTTCTTAGCAACCTGAATTCGGTTTCATAAATTGGAACTGGAGACTGAAATCCTAAAAGAATACCTCTGGCCTAGTTGGACCTGGAAACCCTATGTTTGACAATCCCAAGAACGAAACCGTAGAGCAGTAGAAATGAGTTAACTCCAGAATACAATCCTAAATAATTTATCAAAACATGAAAGGTCAGAATTCGGAATAATTCATTCGTTTCGGACCCGATTTGGATTTGTTCTCGAAAACCGGTCCTCGGGATTTGGAAATTGAAAAATAATATATAGGACTCGTTAGAACCAAAATTTAATAAGGAATTCAAAAATATAATTATAATAATTTTTCGGGTTATAAAAATTGCAATTATAGCCTTTTATCGTATTTTCATTACTACTGATAATTTAGTTATCTAATCAACTTTTTTATTTCTTTCACTTTATTTACCAAGTACAACCACTCATACCCTATTCTTACATCCTTACAACATATTCTTACAATTTTACATAATTTCCTTAAAAATTTTCCTTTCTAATATATTTTATTACTTAAAGTTATTTACTAAAATTGAATTTTATTACACAAAACAATTTCAAATTGCTCTCTCCCCCCTTACATGAACTGGCACCCCTCCCTTGTTCCCTCTCTCATTTGTTTGATTTTCTTTTTCAATTGATTATTCACGCAAACCCTAATTTCTTTTCCTATATAATATCTCTTTCACCTTTCACTTTTCATTTTCTCTCATTTCTCACAAAAATCAACTTTTGGAAAGTCTTTTTCTCTCCCTCTCCCCCCTTGTGTGCCGTGAGCCCCTTCCCTATCTAACACACACAAACTTTTTTTTTTCCTTTGAAGTTCTTGCTCCACACATCTAAATAGATAATAGATCTTAACCCTACCACACTAAAATATGTAATGGCAAGATCATACATGTGCGGTTCCACTAAAATCACCATGAGCTTTATGCTACGGATGTGGAAACACTTAAGCATGAGATCCTTACCATCACAATATTATAGATCTTAATATTTAAGGTATCTTGCTATTATTTTGCTATATTATTTCTAAATGTTGATCTTATAGATATTTCATAGAAAAACTCTTTCTTTAAACTCATTTACATATTGTTTATGTTGCATTTGCATCCATGACATGAGTAATATAGTAGATCTATGTGTTTAGAGTACTTAAATGCTATAGTTACTTGTCTTACATATATAAAAGATTTGCAATATGATAGTCTTAGTAAAGGTGTTGCCAAAACTCAAGATCTATTTTATTTCTATCAAAAAGTGATTTTTGAAATTCGGATCTTAAGAAATAACCATTTAGAAAACTTATTTTTCAACTTCAAAATGAAGATCTTACATGTAAAATGAAGGGCTTAGGTAATAGGTATCATAAAGGAGTGATTTTTATAAGATGAGCTTAGTTTTACTAAGAGAAATTTTCATAACAAGAAAAGGATCACAAAAGTTAAGTTAGAGCTATGTCTCAACACCAACAAAAAAATTGAAATTCGTAACTTGGGTGAAATGCCAAGAAAACACTTATTTTTCAACCCTAAAATAAGAGTTTTATTAAAGAAACGGAAGCCTTAGAGAGTAGGTTTGATTAGGACTTAATTTTAGAAAGATTAAATGAGTTTTTCACAAGAAATAATCTCAAAAACAAGTTTCATAATTCGGATCTAAAAATGACCCCCATTTAAACACCTATTTCCAAATGTCAAAATGAGAATTTTAATAGAAAAATAGAAGCCTTAGGGAATAGATGTAATAAAGACTTTATTTTGGTAAGAGTAGATGTATTTTATCAAAGTATAAACCTAAAACAAAAGAAAGGTTTCCAAACTTGGATCAAATGATATTTTCCTTTCCTAAAATTGAGTAAAATTTGTCACAAGACAAAACCTATATTTAAACGTCTACTTTCCAACTTTTAAATGAATAATTTTATTAAGATAGTGAAGGTATTAGGTATATAGATCATCAAGGCCTTATCCTAGTAAAGCTATAGATGATTTTCAAAGAGATAAAGCTAGTTTTCTTCGATAAGTATTTTTAACATTGTTGCAAAGTAAAAGTTTTTTCAAAAATTCTTTTTAACCAAAAATCATTAAGGAAATACATATAGATAGCTCATATCATGTCATTCATGATAATAACTTGTAGATAATGCATGCATATATAATATACTTGGTAGAAATAATACAAATTTCACAAAACAATTTCAGAAATGCAAGTTTTAGCTACTGATCAGATCTTATCCGAGCATTCCGAGACCTAAACATTTTCAAAATTTAAGAATAACATCATAAATAGATAGGTCTTTCAAAGTAGATAGAAATCGATAGCTTATTTGTAAAATTCCAATTTAAAATGACCAAGTTATGGCCGTTTTAAATTGGAATTTCCATCTACTACGAAAATTACGAACTCAAGAGTTTTTATTTAGCAAGTTGGAATTAGTTATGGTATGAAATACTCATTTGGGTATTTCACTCGTTTAGGCGACTTTGAATTGGGGGAAAAATTCTTGTTTCTAGATTGCTACCATTAGAGATTGGTGTCCATGGCTGAGTGAGTTCACTATCTTTAAATTACTGCTTATGATTGTGCTTGTAATGATAGTGGCATTAGAATTAGGACAAGATAAAATGGGAATGTGCATGTGAATTCCAGTTGGTTGAATCGATGTTAAGAATAGGGAAATTGGAATTGCTATAAATAATTGTATGATTTAGTATAGAATTGAAGTGTCTGAAATATCTATGATCGCTGATAGTCGCTTAAATAATATGCCATGAACTTATAATTAAATTGCTCATGCATAGCATATGTTGAGTCACATTTCATTTGTTATTATACCTTTGTGGGAAGAAGGCATAATAGCTAGGCAACGAGTGGACTTGAAAACTTGAATGTTGGCATGGAAGGCCTAAATTAAAAATTGAAGTGGAGTAGGCACTTGAATCAACTACTTAAACAGTGAGTGGGTAGACACCTGAGTTAATCACTACATAAATGAAAAAAAAAATTGAAATATATGGTCGTATGGGCTTGAAACACCTAACCCCAAATGGAAGGCGTAAATCCATTCAACATAAGACTCCTAGAAAGTCTTATGTATTGTATACTAATGTGCTTGTGCATTTCATATGATTGTTAATATAATTTGTGTGACGCCCCGAAAGGTACCCTAAACGTGGCAGTCCACTGTACACAATATTAAAGTCTAAGAATGACCACCCAAGTCACGTGAAGGCTTCCATACTATGTACAAGGTGTCTAACACATGGAGGAGACTCATCGGAGTGATACATTTTATATTGATATAACTTAAGTAACAATGTAAAGAAATTTGATTTACTATACTCCAAAAACAAAACATTATACTTCAATTACAATCATCAAAAGATTCTACTACATAAAACTTATTACAAGGCAAAACATAAAACCTAGCTAATAACTTCAAGCATCTTTATTTCCTGCCGGAATCTCGAAGTCATTCTCGGCTCCAACCATTTCGGTCCCCACCTTGCATTCTTGAGATAACATGTTTAATCAAACATCTATTGGGGTATAAGCTACACTAGCTTAGTGAGTAAGAACTTCCAGGATTGCATTTATAACATATCATACAATCAAGTGATTAGTCAGACAAGTGATATGCATCAAATACGTGAATTCAACAAACATATGACCTGCCGAAAATCATATGTGGATGGACTTGCGCCCTCCATCCCGGGTTAGCAGATTAATGAATCCTGCGGTACGACACCGTTTAAGCTCACGGTCAACTGAACTATAAATTCGTTTTATGGATCACGATTAACCAACTCAATAATTCGTTTAAGGACAATGATAAACCAACAAATGCTAATGCTCCATCCCCATCATGATATGAATGAGTTCAATTTCAACTTCAATTTCGAATAATCAATTATACCAATTCTTTCAAGTGATCGGTCAATAATCGCAGACAATCAATTCTAATTCATCTATACAAGCAATAATTAATCACTCGGCTTCGATATTCTTATATTCCATTTCTCATATCAAAAACAAGCATACATAGTCCCTGTTCGTCCCCATCATGCATATCCATTTTATCTTTACCAAATATCTAGTGCAACTATTATTACAATCACATAAAATAAATGAAATCGGAAGTAATACTCACTCGGCCATTGGATCATTGGTCTTTTAGTAAAAGTAATTCGGTGGTAGGGAATCGTCGATTTCAGGATCACTAAAAAGGAAGAAATACTCTATTAAGTATTTCAACTCAAACTAATCCAAACGATCTTATACAAACTATCAAATTCGCAATTCTCGTCCTAAGCGGAAATTCCAACTTAAAATGGCCGTAACTTGGTTATTTTAACTCGGAATTTCGCAAATTATATATTGATTTCTATCTACTTCGAAAGATCTATCTATTTCTAATATTATATTTATGTTTTGAAAACTTTGAAGCTTCGAAAAGGTCGGATCAGATTAGGATAGTAGCAAACTTTCCGAAAAATAGTTTTGTAAATGTTTGAAATGTTCCTACTATATAGATTAGCTATAATTGCAATATGAATGATTTCCTAACATGAATGACATGAGATGAGCTTAATGTATGCATTATCTTGATGATTTTAGCTAAAAGAAAATTTTATAACTTTTTATTTTGCAATACCACAATAACAACTACTTATGAAAAATCTAGTTTTCTAACTTTGATTATTTCCATTTGTTTTGGATTTATTTCTTAAGAAAATATAATTTTTTGTTAAAATTGAGTCTTCATTATATCTATTACTTATGACCTTCATTTCTATATAAAAATTTCCATTTTGCACTTTGTAAACATGTTTTCAAGTAGGGTTGATTCCAAAATCCGAATTTTATGAAAATTAGATTTTGAGTGATTCCTTTAAGTAAAAATCATTTGATACTTAGAAAATTAAGGATCAACCATACATAACCACTAAGAACTTTACTTTTTCATAAAAATTTGCATTTTACACTTTGCAAATATGCTTTCAAATAGGATTTACTCAAAAATCCGAATTTTCAGAAATCCACTTTTTGAATGATTCATTTAGGAAAAACTTGAGTAATGCATTAAAATTTAAGACTTTACTATACCTATTACTTAAGGACTTCATTTAATACATAAAACTTTTATTTTGAACTTGGATAATAGGTGTTTTCATGGCCATCATCCAAAGTTACGAATTTAAAAGGTGACCACTAACTCAAAATTTTCTATCTTGATTCTACTTCTTGTTTTACACATTAATCTCATCAAAACTCATTTCAACTTGTAAAAATCACTACTTAATGATACCTATTACCTATACCCTTCATTCTTCACATAAAACATGACTTTTAGTTGATAAATAGGTTTTCAAAATAGGTCTTGGTTGAGTTTCGAATTTACAAAATTTATTTTTGGACATATCTTTTGATAAAATCTATCTAAACTTATGAAAATCCATTCCTTACATATCATATCTCAAGAGCCTTCCATATCTTGAATTAAAAACTTCATTTTTAAGTTGGAAAACATGTTTTTAAAATATGCCTTAGCCAAAATCCGAAAATGAGATTTTTTATTTTGAAAATCACCTTTGATTCTTGTAAAAAGAAGTCTTGATCATATACATACATCAAGCCTTCATTATCTTAAGTAAAAATTTCATTTTGACTTGGAAAGTGGTTTTTAAATAGGGGTCTTGCCAAAATACGAATTCACCATTTTTGTTTAAGTTCAAAACCAAGAACTACACTTAATATGAACATAAATCTAAAAGAAACCCATGGTAGTAAACTATAAACTCATAGATCTAAACTTTACTCATCAAAATAATTCATTTATATTGTCTATACCCTAAGCCCTTCATTTTAAATGAAAAATACACATTTTGAAGTTGAAAAACAACTTTTCTAAATATGGTTCCATTTTCATCCGAATTTTTAAAAATGTTTTTGTTGAAAATAAAATAGATCTTGAGTTTTCTAAAACATTCCTACTATCATCATGCTACTACAAGTTGCTTATGAACATAAAACAAAAGTCTAATGCATTTATGAACTCAAAATACTAGATCTAGTTTACTATACTAGTTGTAGATGTATGAACACTAAGATGGTTATGTGAATGATGAATATATGCATAAATCATAAGCAATAACAAAAATAATAACTCAAATAACAAGATCTAAGGCATAAACGAAAATCAAAGCTACAAAAAGTTAGATCTATAAAATATAACTACTTTTAACAAGAAAATAAGAATGATACAAGAGAATAATCATAGAGAAGTGGAGTGTTTCATTTTGGCATCATCATCCTTAGCTTTTAAGTTAATGGAATGTCATTTGATGCATGAAACTCTCATTATACTTTACCTATATCACCTATGCAAGCTTTAAGAAGAAAGTTTACTTAAAAATCTTCAAGAAATATGTGTGGGAGCTCATGGAAGAAATAGGGGCAGCTTGGTTCATTAAGAACAAGAGCAAAATGAAGAAGAAAAGAGAGGAAAAAGAGAGAGAAAAAGTTAAGGAATGATAAAGGGAAAAGTGTAAATGAAAGAGAGAGAGAATAAGTGTAATAAATGAATGAAAGAAGAAAAAAAGTAAAAAATAAAACAAGGGCAGCAATGAGGGGACTGCTGCACATGAAAGAGAGGGAAGAGAGAGAGAGAATTTGTTGAATTTTGACTTGAAATTGAAATGTGTAATTAATGTGTAATGTAGCTTCTTGAAGAAGGGTTGAAAGAGGTGATTTTAATTAATTTTTGAAGTATTTCAAGAGTCAAGGGAGCCATAAAGGGAGTCAAAAATTGCCATGAAGTGTAAGATAATGTGTAGAAAGATTGAAGTGAAAAAGAAGTTATATGTGAAAGGTGTACTTAAAAGTATGGGTTGTAAGAGTACTTTCTTAATAAAATAAAATAAAAATAAAAAATTTATTCCAAATATTTGTAGCAGATTTTTCATAATTAAAATAACATAATTAATTAATTTATTTTAGTGAATTTTAAAATAAGTTACTGATATGATCAAAATACGCGAATATAGGCTATACATGATATTTTTATAACCCAAAAAATTATAAAAATTTATTTTATGAAAATAACAATATTTTTCAAATATTTTCCTATTATTAAATTAATTTATTTTATTTTTAGTATCGGATCTTAAACAGAATCTGATCTCGTAAACACCCGAAACGAACTAAATTTGGAAAAACAAAATTTTTTATAATATATAAAATATTTATCTAAAAATATAAGGCTTTATAAGAATAATAAAATTGTGTAATGAAATAAAAGTGAATAGTATAAAAGACTAATTAATTACCCGTAGTAATGAAAATACGATAAAAAAGTTATAACTGTAACTTTTATAACCCGAAAAATTATATAACTGATATATTTGAAAATCTTATGAAATTACGAGTCTAACGGTACTAATGGTATATTTTTGATATCTCGAGCCCCGGGACACGCTTTTCAGAGTCTATATCCGAACGGGTTCGAAATAGGTAAAAAATTTACCAATCTGATATTTTTAAGCGAACTTATATTACTACGAGCTATTCTACACATTTAACTATGCCTCGGCCTCTAGGGTTAAGGGCGCTAGATTGCCGGACTTAAACTACTATATTCTACTTAGGGTTTCCAGGTGATTTTCCGGTTTAGATTTTTGCCAATTTGGAAACTAATATTTTATGTTTACATAATATATTTGATTTGAGAAATTTATCTTAAATTTTTATTTTTATAATTATTTAATATCTTTTAACGTTTTCGGAATTCTTGAATTGGGTTTCATTTCCGAAGGTTAATCATTATTTACTTTTTAATAATTTGTTTTTGGGTTCTATATTACCCGATTTTATAATTCAGAGTTAAATACGAAATTTGTCATATGTCGTAGTCTTGGATTTGAAGTACGTTGAGTTCTTATTTTGTTTTTAAGGATTCTTATTTTCTCAAGACTAAGAAGTTTCTGGATTCGTTCAGGATTTAGGACTTGTCGAAGTTTGGTTTTAATTTGGAGTGATTTTTAGGGTTTATTTTCGAATTTCATCTTGGAATTATTTACTGAAATTTTCCGGGGGCTTACAATTTGCTTGTTATATTGCTTGTTGAAGTATTTAATTTAGAAGTGAAACTCACTAAGCTAGTGTAGCTTATACCCCCATAGCTTCTTTTTGATGCAGTTCCCGTACATATGGTTGTGTCTCCGGACATAGCCAAATCAAGTAATGCGAAGTTAGGAGTTTTCTTTAGAAGTTTATGATTAGCTTTGCATAGTCTTTCATAGTAAACTTTAAACGCGTTGGATATTATTAAAAGCTAATATATGGACTTTTGTTTAGTAGATGAATGCCCTTTAGTATTTTGTAAGTGATCGTGAGATATCTGTGGTTTGTGTTTTTATGCTTATTCTATTAAGTTGAACCTCTATCTCTAACTGCATATGTATTCTATTATCGTAAGGGAACGCCTTGCATCTAATACAAGACTTTTGCATCTAATACAATCAAACACAGTAAGGTCATACCTGGATTCACTTTCCACAACGTCAATATCACTAACCTTTATCATAAATATAAACGCTAATTTACCCAAACCTGAATAATAACATACATCAATTCAAAATCGAATTTCACATTCATATTTATACCCTAACCCTAAAATCCACAATCTCAAAACATAAGATTTTTCCATATTAAATCTACACACCTGTCTTCTAAGATCACCAAAAACTGAAACCCTAGAACGCCAATTCTCCAAATTCCTCAAAAACCCTAAAATCCTCCATAGGAATAGCACAACTATCAAACAAGATTCCTTCTCTTAACATAACAAAGATTGAAAGGAGTCAACATTTACCTAGAACCTTGGATCTCTCGCCTTCCTAATTATAGAACCAAGATCTCCAAATCAACACCAATGAAATAGAGAAACCCTAGTTCACAAGAATACCTGCTCACAATTGTTTATGCATTCACAAATCATCCACAACAACATATACGATTTAATTTTCCCAAAAACTAAATATCTATGAATTATAGTTCCATATTGATTCTTACCTTCCTTCAATTGATTGTAGAACTGTAAATCCCCAATTTCCACACTAACGTTTCCTTTAACTTCCACTAATGATCAACCTCCTTCATCAACAACAACAACAAAAATCTAATAAGAATCATTCTAAAATGAACAAAAGGAATATGAGAGATCACTTACTCAATTCCTTGAAGAAATCCACCCTAGACAGTATCTATTAGGGTTTCTAAAAGTTTTAGGAGAAGTTATGAGAGATAAGATAGAAGATAGGACATTTATAGTGTGGTTTCTCGTAAGGATATAGGCTGGACAAGAACAAACAAAGCTGGCAGCTTAAAATCTTCGAGGAAACAAATAAGCTTCAAAGCTGCACATTAGGCTGGCGGCCTTCTTTGGTACACCGACATCCTATAAGAGTATGCCGGCGGCCTATATGTCGGCGTAGGCAAAAAAATCTACAATTTTGTAAGATTTGCTCCAAGGCTCCAAGCTAGAGTTTAGGTCATCATCCACTTTGTTTAAGCTGACAACTTAGAATTAAAGGCTGGCGGGTTAAATGCAGGCCTACTCTAAAATCGTTTGATCATTCGCACATAACTTCCTCGTATCTAAATACATCTAGGGTTTTGACTGAGAAATGGTGTGACAAATTCGAAGGTTAAGGGTCTATTTATAGAGGTATATTGCTTAGGAAAAACGCTAGGTTCATATCTAATTTAAGCAGCATATGTTGGTGCGTTGAAGCTCGTGTACACTCTACTAAAATCCATTCTTAATCAAGTCTTTGCCATGTGAACACAATACAATTATATTTAGCCTTTGACCATAAAACCTTCTTATTTAATATCCTTTGACACTTGATCCTTCTTAATAATTCTTTTATATATTTTAGGGTTGACCATAAAACCTTCTTATTTTATATCAAATGATACACTTTCCCTTCTTTATAATTTGTTTATCTTTATATTACATTTCTCCCCTAAAAGAACTTTTGCCCTTGAAAGCTACCCAAATCACTATCTCCTTTTTATCCATGCATCCATAAGTTCCCTATCACTCCTTTTGCCATGCCCCATAGGTATTCTAAATGTAACAGTCCACCAAATGCCATATAAGACCCACGAGTTACTACCTTAGTCCTTCGGGAGTCTTATATAGATGTAAGATGTCCCTTTATGACAAAAGAATACTTGAACCGATGGAGATAAAGAGTTTAAATCGACATTCAATAGCATTAGAATATAAACCAAAACACATCTAAATAGTTACAAAGACTAAGGGGCATTCTTCCGCAAAAGAACATTGTTAAGAGGTCTATTACAGTCATCTAGAGTCTTTTGGTTTCCTACGACAGTCTAAACATAAATGAATATAACTTCTAAAGAAAATGCCTAGCTCCTGTATCAGAGCCGTTGTAAACCCCTGAAGTATTGTGAACAATTAAAGCTTAAACCCTAATTAGAAGTCAACCGAAATTCCAAAGTCAACAAAACCCTAGTCTATCGTAACCGCTTAAGTCCGGCATCCCTATTTAAGAAACCTAAGAGAGTAAGAAAGAGATTAGTGAGTAGAATAGTTTGTAATTATCTAAGAAAGCTTAAAAAGATCAGTTTAGTAAAACCGCAACTCGTTTTGAACCCGATCGGACACAGTTCTTGAAAAACATGTCTGGGGCTCGGAATAGTAAAAATATTCCGAATATACCATTAGACTCATAAAAATATAAGATTTTCAAAAATATCAATTTCATAATTTTTCGGTAGCTAAAATATCATATATCTCATTTATACATATATTTTCTTACTATCAGTACTTAAATTTGTCATGTCTACTTTACATTATACTATTTACTACTATTCTATACTATTTATCTATCTTTACTTTTTCTTACAACCTACTCTTACAACCATACCTCTATTTCTTACAATTCTCATTTCCAATACAACTTCACATCTTTCATATCTTACTTTTAATTAACAAAAATACAAAAAAAAAAAAAATTCACTCCCTCTCTCCTTCACAAATAGCACTGGCCCCCTCTCTCTTTCTTCCCAATTTGTTATATTTTCAATTTATTTAATCAACACAAATTATCTCCCACATTTTTTTATAAATACCCCCTCTTACTTTCACTTTTTTCACACCTTTCCTACACTAAAGTTACTCTCCCAAATTTCTACAAGAAATCTCTCCCAAGAAGTTCTCTTAAGTTTAGTTCTCTTGGGTAAAAATTCTTCAAGTCTCCCTTATGTTCAGTTACTTAGTATGAGCTTAGTGTGTGTTTTCTAAACCATGAAGGTTAAAGAAATCAACAATAGGTTCATACTTTGTTTTTGTTCATCATCTAATTTGTAAACCCCCAAAAATTTTTATAATTCTTATAAAATAATCCTAAGAGTCAAACACGGAAATGAAACCCTAAAAATCGAACCGAGTTAAAACTTAATTCTAAATAAAATAAAAAACGAGATTTCTTAATCTGAGAAAAAGAGAAACCTCAAAAACAAAATAGAAAATCCAACTATCGGTTGAATCAACATCCGTACATCAATCAAATCATCTAACCATTTCCTAACACGCAAATCAAGACAATATATCCAAATAATGCTCGACAACGAAATGATAAGATCTTAAATCCTTCGATAAATTTCAGAATCAGAAATTTCAAATTTCACCAAAAGTTAAACTGAGTCAACTCAAAACCCTAAACTTGGTTAAACGATCCCGAGAACTAAAAGCTATTAAATAATCATAAATAAAATAAGATAACCTTAGATATCGAGCTAAAAATATAAAACGTACCAAACTCCTAAATTATATGATCTTGCGAATAACTTAACAAAACCGAAAGTCAAACCGAAACCCTAAAAATCAACAAAGCTCATAGCAAACCCTATTGTTTAAGATCCGGCAATCCGCATTCTCAAACCCTAGAAAACGAAATTAAGTTAATAGCTTAAAATAGTTCGTAATAATATAGGGAAGCTTAAAAATATCAGATTCACGAATTTCGAGTGTCCTTCGGACTCAAACGAGATCAGTTCCCGAAAAGTGTGTCTTGAAGCTCGGAATATTAAAAATATTCCGTTTATACCATTAGACTCGTAAAAATATAAGGTTTTCAAAAATATCAGTTTTAGAATTTTTCGATAGTTAAAAATTACAGATATCGCATTATTACGCGTATTTTTATTACTACGGTACTTTAATTGTCTAGTCTACTATTCATAGTACTTTTTTACTATTCATTAAAATTTCACTATCTCTATTTTTTTTTACACCTATTTCTTACTACCTACATACCTATTTTCTTACTTTTTATATTTCCAATACAACTTTATTCACATCAAACCTTACATATTACTTCTTTTATTACAAAACAAACTAAAATAAATCAATTTCCCCCTCTCACAAGGAGCAAACGACGCCTCCCCCTCTCCATTAATCTCAATTTCATTTCTTTTTCAATTTATTTTATTACATCTAAAATTCACTCCAAAAATTCTATAAATACCTCATTCCTCCTTCATTCTTTCACAATTCATTTCACTACCAAAACTCTCTCAAAGTCTCTCCACAAATCCTCTCTTCAAGACTTCTCTCTACCAAAACTCTCTTAAACCAATTCCTCACAAAAATCATTCCTTATACATAAACTATTTACCATATATCTCACATAATACCCCTTTCATCTACCATCTTCATATCACATAAACACCTTGGGTAAACTTCTTCCACTCATTTATTTACCTATGTCACGTAACTTAACATGACTATGGTATTGTTTTGAAACTCATATGAGTAGTAAAAGCAACAACATGTTCATGTTTTGTTCTTGCACATAAACTCCTATTTTATTATGTTGTTATGTTGATTCTATTATTCATATCTAACTAAATATATTTATGTATTTATATATAATCTTTAGAGAATATAAGCTCACTTGTTATTTATTTATTTATTTCATGGTTTGCAATATATTTATTTCATGGTATTTTCTTAAGACTAGTCTTTCTAGTCTTAGACTTGTCCATATCAAGTCAAAACAATCTTTTATTTATTTTCTTTAATCTTTTAGGACTAGTCCATTCTTAGTCTTAGGATTCCTTGATGTAGCTAAGGCTCCCAATACTTGACCGGGATACCTTGATGAAGCTAAGGTTTCCAATACTTGATATTTTATTTTCTTGCTTATTATTTGTTTCTAGTATTTTCTTATGTTCTTATTATTTTACATGCTCATAATACTTGCATCTACATAATGATATTGTCTCAACTAATTAGAAAGTAGAATTTTATTTTATTAAAGGAACTTAAAACTAAGTTTTCTGTTATGTGACTTGTCACAAAATAATGAAGTTATTATCAAACAACATAGAGATAGAGTAATACAAGTTTTCTCAAAGTTTTCTTAAATAACAAAGATGGTTTTGCCAAGGAAACATAAAAAATAAATATTTTCATTGTATATTATGGTAACCTAAGTTTTAGTAAAATAATTTGTTAAAATTAAAAGTTTTACAAAAAGCTTAAAATTTAAACTTTTTTTTCGCTTCATAACAAAACTAAGAAACAAACTAGCTTTTAAAGTTAAGATGAATTCAACCCATAAAGTTATAAACCCACTTAGGAAAAATAGTGATTTTCGAATTTTTAAAGAAGGAACTCATTTTCAAAGAATATAAATAAGACAAGATTAAAGATAATGGATTTTATCAACAAAGAGAATTCTTTTCAAAGGAAATAAAAAGAACAAGTTTTAGGAAACAAAAACTTATATTTTAAATAATAAATATAAGAAGAAAATATTCATTTTCTAAAAACGTTCTAAATATAACTTTATAAAAACATTTTCAAACAACTTAATACACTTTTGATAAATTTGATCTTTTATCATTATAAGTAAAATTTATAAAAGACTAAGGAAAATTTACTTGTTTTTTGAAAAATGAAGAAAATATAAAAAATATATACTCATTAATAATAACCTATGAAAATATAAAGTTTTTTCAAAAGACTTGAAAAGAAATTATCAAAGTTAAAGTTTTAACAACTCAAAATGAATTGTTGTATGAAATAAATTATTGAGACACTACCATTAGAAATTTTGCATATAAAGTGTGCTTATCTATATACTCAAAAGATTTATCAATTATATATACATATATATATATATATATCTACCTAAAGGATTTTTGAATGAAGTTGAGTTAGAAAATGGATTTACAAAAGTTTAGAAATATTCGTTTTAAATCTGTACCTAACGTTCTCGGAACCCAAATGACTTTATATAACAAAGGTAACCTTAGAAATGGATAGATCTTTTTGAATAGGTAGAAAACGATATATTATATGCGAAATTTGGAGTTAAAATAGCAAGTTATAGCCATTTTAAATTGGAATTTCATTCTATACGATTTTGACGAACATAGTGAAATAGAATTAGAAAGTTTAAGTAGAATTTCTACAAAATACTCATCCGGGGTATTTCTTTTGTCTAAGTGACAAAGGATACGAGATTACCCTTCCTGAGGATTACTACGACTAAGAAGATCGCGAAATGGACGAGTGAGTTATTCCTCTTAATTTCGTTACCTTGCTTGTGCTTATAAAGTAGTAGCATTAGTATACTAAGAAAAGATAAAAATGGATATATGTATGGGGTATTCGGGTTATGTATATATATGTGATTCTATGTTAATGCGTGAAATGAGGATTAAGAATATCACAACTTTAAACTACTTGTTTGAGTGTTTTGTTTACTTGCTTGTATGATTGCTTATTATTTACTAAATTGATTGATCGCCCCCTAACAAACCTTAATAAGGTTTGGCTTAAGAAAAATAAAACGCTCACCCATAGCATCTATCGAGTCACATCTCTTTCGGAAGATTACTACTCTTACACGTAGAGTTAGATTGGCTGTGATTGTGCGGTGCCACGGGCCATGTTCCTTCCTAGAGAATCCAAATTGCTCAGGGAAAGTGACTCTAGGTTCGGAGCCGAGCCAACCGAACGCTGTGGGTGAGGACCTGGGGACTAGTAGTAGAAGATCGAGGATCTTCAACCCCGATTCCCTAACCTTCGATACAAAGGGGTAAATCTGTTCTATATATAGTTTCCAAATAACTATATATATTTGCGTAATCACGTGATTGTTGCATTGTATGCATAGCATATGTGTGAAAATCTAAATAAACTTATTTGAAAATATGGTGCGAATGAAAAAGAATATCTCACTAAGCTAGTTGTAGCTTATACCCTTATAGATTTTGTTGAAACAGGTATACCCGTGGCTTAAATTGAGGATCATGACATTAAGGAAGTCATGAACGGATGTTAAGCTTCTATGAAGGAAATGGAATCATAAGAGGAAGTAATTTTGTAAGGTTCTTTATATGTAATGACTTATATGATTAGTGTTATGTTGATTCTAAGATGTATATTTATTTGAAGACAATAAAAGGATATACCCTAAGAATTGCAACTTGATATGTTTATGTTTTATGATAAGTATTCTATTTGCCTTGTTACTTATGTACTATCAATATTAATTGCGCTACTCCGATGCATTCCGTTGGTTGTGATGTACGCCTTGTACATGATATGGAAGCCTTTGCGTGACTGAGGTAGTCATTTCTAGGCTTTAGTATTGTGTATGGCGGACTGCCACGTTTAGGGTACCCCTCGGGGCGTGACATAATTTCTTTATATTGCTTTTATATTTATAACTATCTAATATATCTATATAGCTATATATATTATTTAGAGCATATAAGCTCATTTGTTTTGCAATTTATTTACTTTCCTTGCAATTTATTTACTTCTTTACAATTTATTTACTTTCATGTTATTTTTAAGACTACTCTTTCTAGTCTTAGACTTGTCCTCATCAAGCAAAATATTTTCTTTTTTTCTTTTGGGACTAGTCTTTTCTTAGTCCCGGGATACCTTGATGGAGCTAAGGTTCCAATACTTGATTTATTTCTTTATTAGCTTATTCTTTCAAGTTATTATGTATCTTTATGTTTCCATAACTTTATTATTCATATTCGTGCATGAACATAATGACTTTTGTCTCAACAAGATAAATGAGGAAAGGTTTCTTAAAAATTCTTTTCTAGAAATAAATGTAGGAAGTAAGTTTCTTAAACAAACTTTTTTTAAAGAAATCTAAGGAGATCATAAACATACATAGAAAGGACTTTTTGAAATAAATAAAAGATTTTACAAAAACTTCACTTTTCATCAAATACTAGAAATTATTTTTGGAATGATCTCAAGAAACAAAGAAATTATTTTATAAAATTGTTATTGCTTTTAAAAAGGTGATTGGAAACTAAGCTTAGAAAATAAAATCATTCCTTAGGAATTTAAAGCAATTACAAGAAATTAAATTTAGGAGAAAAAAATACTCATTTGATATAACTTAAGATATTTTCAAAGCAAAATGAATATTTCAAAAGTTCTCAATTTTTAAAATCTTTAAAAAACTTTACTTTTTCATAGTTTGAGACAACTTCGTTAACTTCATACATTTGATATGAGTCAATAAATATATGTATATACATTTCAAAGGTTTTACAAATTATTCTAATATGTATCTCTTCAAAACAAGCTTTTATTAAAAGAAGGAGTTCAAGTTTATGTAAATTCGTGGTGAATCTGGTCATCATTTTTTCGGAGCCCAAATGACCTAGTTTGATGAAAATAAGTTTAGAAATAGATAGATATTTGAATAGGTAGAAAACGTTATATTATATGCAAAATTCGGAGTTAAAATGAGTAAGTTATGGCTATTTTAAGTTGGAATTTCCTCTTATACGATTTTAACATGATTTTAAGAAAAGTTTAGAATCTTCAAGAATAGAAATTTCATGAAAAACTCATTTTGGGTATTTCATCTTGTTTAGGTGAAGAAGGACCCGAGATCACCTTTCCGAAAGATTACTTCGATTAAGATCTACCGACATGGAGTGAGTTAATCCTTCACTAAGTTACATTTCCTTGTTTATGCTTGTAAATAGTGGCACTAGAAATTAAGGAAAAGATAGATGAACAATTGTTATGTAACTTGAATTTATGATTGGTTGAATGTAAGTTAAGAATATCGAAAGATGATTTGATTGAATGAAGTGTGATTCTTGTATTGATATGATGAAAATTGTGGTTGATCGCCTTTAACTGAATTCAACATTACTTAGTTAAATATATATTGAAATCAATTCATGCATATCATACTTGTGAGTCACATTTGTTTCACTAATATTCTTCGTGTGGGGAAACGAGGAAGTGGTAGTGGTGGCTCCTAGCCGGAAAGTCTACATGAACTAGTAAGAGTCAGGAAGTCTACATGGCGAGCAGGAGCTAGCAAATCTGTAAATATTGATAGTCGTATGGGCTTGTAACCTCCTAACCCTCGACATAGAGGGCGTAAAATCCATGCTATACTTGATTTCCGATTAATCATGTGTATGTTGTTTGCTCATGTGATTGGTGCATTCTCATATGCTTGATTAAATACTTGTTTGCTATATGGAAATGTTCTATAGATGAGAATTATCTCACTAAGCTAGATTTGCTTATACACTTATAGCTTTTTGTTACAATATGATTACCTTTGGTTGGCCCCAAGGAGCCTCGTATGCCAGGTACGAGTTTAAGCTACTAGGAGATTTTGGGAGAAGTTATATGTATTTAGTTTTGAACATAGACTTCTAAGAAAATCTCTATAGTAGGCTTGTGTTGTAGTTATGATTATTTTGTTGATAGACTGTTAAGGCGGGGGAATGCCCCTAAGATGATGTAAGGAATTATTATTTAAATGAAGATTTCAGATTTATTTACATAAGTTCTTGCATTGCTTTTATTATCTACTTAAATGTAATACCCCTGTGAGTCTCTTACTATCTTGGAAGCACGCCTTGCATGTGATATTAAAGCTCCTGCATGACTAAAGTTGTCATTCATTAGCTTTAATATTATATACGACGGACTGCCACATTTAGGGTACCCTCCGGGGCGTGACAGCCGTAGAGTGCCTCTGTCTAAGCCAGATAAACGAATGCTGCAACAAATAGAAACTATAGGGACATAAGCTACACTAGCTTAATGAGTGAGAACTTCAAAGATTACATCCATAACACATCATACAAACAAGTGATTAATCAGACAAGCGATATGCATCAAATATATGGGAATCAATAGACATATGACTAGCCAAAAATCATATGTGAATGGAATTTCTCCCTCCATTCCGGGTTAGCAGATTAACGAATACTGCGGTACTACTAAAATGTGCCGTTTTTGGATCACGATCAACCAACTTATAATTTCGTTTGTGGATCACGATTAACCAACTCATTATTTCGTTTGTGGATCACGATTAACCAACTCATTATTTTGTTCATGGATCACGATTAACCAACTTTTACTCCGTTTTGGATCACGGGCAACCAACCAAATGCTAATGCCCCATCCCCATTTGTGATATGAATGAGTCTGTATTACTTATCAATTCCAAATAGTCAGTTATGCCAATTCCTTAGATGATCAATCAATAATTGCATAAAATCAATCTTAATTCATCTATACAATCATTAGTTAATCACCCGGCCTCGATATTCTTATTTTCAATTTCTCATATCATCAATAGACATACATAATTCCCATTTATCCCCACCATACATATCCATTTATCTTTGCGTAAAATCTAATGCAACTATCATTAGAATCACATACAATAAATGGAATCGAGAAGGAATACTCACTCAGCCATTGGAACACCGGTCCTCTAGTAGTAATAGTTCGATGGAAGGAATCGTCAGTCTCGGGGTCACCTAAAAAGGAAGAAATACCCTAATGAGTATTTCATCACTTAACTAAACCAAACCATTAAACAAAACTAGCATTTTCATAATTCTCGTCATTTGTGGAAGTCCCGACTTAAAAAGGCCGTAACTTGGTCATTTTAACTCGGAATTTCACAAATTATATATCGATTTCTATCTACTTCAAAAGATCTTTCTAAATCTGTTATCCTAACCAAGTTTTGAAAAAATTTTCATTTCGAAAGAGGCCGATCAGTTCTAATTAGTAGGGAACTTCCATCTCAAAAATTGATTTCATGAATGTTTATGATGTTTCTAATGTGTAGATCAAATCTACATGCTATGTTGATGATTCCCTATCATGAATGTCATGTTGTAAACTTCATGCACATATATTCTTGATGATTTTTGTTAGTAAGAAGTTGTATATATTTTACTCTAGGGAAACATCTCATGTTACTTTACTTAGTTAGTTGAATTATTGAACTTTGTTTATCCTTATTTGTTTTGGGGTTTTCCTTAAGAAAAATCCATTTGTTCTTATGAAAATTTAATCTTTATAAAGTCTATAGCCTAAGAACTTTATTTTCTTATACAAATTTCCATTTTTCATTTTATAAACTTGCCTTATAGTAGGGACTACCCTAAAATCCAAATTTAGTAAGAGTTCATTCTTAGGTTGATTTCTTCAAGAGAATCTATGTTTTCATATAGAAATTTAGGGCTCGACCATTCCTTTACCCTAAGGCTTCATTTATTAAATAAAATTTCTATTTTGAGTTTGAAAAAAAAGTGTTTTCAATATGTGTTTTTTTAACTCTTTTTAGTTAAATTGAAATTTCTTTAAAAGCACAATTTTTAACAGATAGTGTATCGGGTACATGCGTAGTGATAATGTATTGGTGAATACCGAGTCGAGTCCATAGGGAGTAAGGACTAGTTATTAGCTATATCAGTTCAAATTCATTGCTAGGCAAATCAAACTTTGTTTCTCTTTTGTTTTTTAGATTTTCTTTTAATATAACTAAACTACTAAAAATCCTAGATTTCCAACACTTTTGAATTGATTAAGTTATGAGCCAATAGATCTTAATAATCAATTTACGTATGCTATTGACAAATAATGCAATTGTCAATCCAAATCATCAATGGGTTCAGTTTTTCAACAATAAAGAATAAGGTAACAATTCTTTTTCCTAAAGTGAACTACTACCCTAAAATTATCAATCAATGTTTCCTATCTTAGGAAAGTGATCAATTGACAATTCTTTTCTAATTCACTAAACCCTAATAGAATTATAACCCATATCCTTATGTGAAATTCAATCCTAATTAGATAATCATAAAATTGATTAGAAGAGAATCTCCCAATTACAATCCTAATCATTCATGAATTCTAGATTAAAGCCAAAATTGCATGATTTGTGAAATAACATTGATGATCCGAAAATGAAAAAGCGATAAAGTAACAATAGGAATTATCAATCATATAATCCAGATAAAAGACTCAAAACCAATTTAAGATCTAAAGAATGAAGCATCTAAACATCATCCAATAGATGGATATAATAAAAAGAACAAAACAACCTGTCAAGAAATCCTGTTCTTGAAATCCAAATCCAAATAACATTTTCCACTTGAATCCTGATGTGGAATCCTTATTCAAATTAACAAGAAAACTTAACTAGTGTCTATGCTCTAATCTAATTCAAGGAGCAATGGAAAGAATTCTCAATTTCGTGCCTAGAGTTTTTCTTGCATATTTACACATGACAAAAAGATGAATTTATATGATTGATCGCAAGGGAGTTACACCGACATTAAAGGCCAACAACCTTGAATTAAATTGACCGGCTCTTAATGTGAAAACTAATGTCTAGGAGCAGTAATAAATATACGCTGTCTTCAACATCGGCGGCCTTGATTTCTCCCTGTGTCGGCATATTTTTAAAATTGCAGAAGCTGGATTAATTTCTTCTTCAACATGGGCAGCATTCGATCCGGCTTTAAAAATTTGCATTATGTACACGTGCAACACCGACTCAAAGCCGTCGTCGTAGCCAAGGATTTTGCTAGCGTATCTATAAAAATTTGCAATGCCGGTAAATATTTCTTCTAAGTTGGTAACGTAGCTTCCTTAATGGCCGGTGTACTTTTGTTTTTATCCAAAATTGAGCGAAACTTCTTTAATTTGCATGTATTTGATTCATAAGTCCTCAATGACCTGAATTAACATAACAAACACACTTAAATACTATTTCCACTTGATTTCCATAAAATCTATAACAAATTCATCATGATTTGTTTAAGAAAAATTTAGTGAAATAAGACTTTATTAGTTATTGTTGTGGTTTGCATTTTGTAATCTTTATACCATTGGGGTCTTTATATTACACAAGTCATCTCTCATCTATATTAGATGGTTAATTTTGTTGAGTACCCATAAAGATAAGTGGTATAGTAAAACTATGATATGGAAGCTCTAGATGTCCCTATTGAAAGAGTAAATTATTCTACCAATCAACGTGCCATGGGGAATTGTTAGCTCGAAAACTGCCATAAAATAATAGTAGCAGCAATAGGATTCAATTAATCTACGCATGCATTTGGCAGAGCGGCCAAAACAATCATGGATCGATGGCAAAGAAAACAGCCATAAAGATTCAAGATCTTAAATTCCCATCCACTTACTTTTCAACAATTCCTATTTTGATTTTATCTTAATTTTCCTTCTCATCCCCACCGCATGCAAATTGCGGGTCTTTGGTTTCTTTTGGCCATCGATTTTTCTTTGTTGAAAGAGATATTTTTCCTTTGGATGTCGGTTTTTCCAGTTTCCGTGCCCGGCGGCATCAGCAAACTTTTAAACTCCTTTGACATGACTTTTCAAACTGCTTTAATGCAATCAATCATAATTTGTGAAAACCTCGTTCTTCAAAGGTGGATTATAAAAATATATTATGTGTTTTGATCGATTTACAAATATAAAATTTATGTGATTTTTTTTTTATAAATAGATGACTGAAGTTTTAAATAAAAATATTAATATAAATAATTACTATATAAGAATATGTGTTAAAGTTTTATTAGTCTAAAAAAAATTAATTTAATAAAAAATATTAAATATTATTTAAAAAATAAGAAAATTGATAAAAATATAAAATTAATTTTTATCACCAATAAAATATTAACATGTGTGATTCTAAAATTATTAAATAATACTAACACTTTTATATGAAACACAAATAATTTATTGGTAAAAAAAAAAATACAGTCATGTATTTATAAATTAGCCAAAACATAAGTAAGGTTTTTGTTATTAACCCTTTTTGTAATTATTCTTGTAATCTTTTCTATAAAGCGAACATCCATCTTCTTTAGCCTTTGTATTATTATTATTTTAAGAACATGTAATATAAGTTAAAATGGAGTTTCTGTTTTTCGTTAGTCACGTCTTATGCCATATATCGTTATATAAGTATAATAATTTATTACAAAATAAAATACCTAAAAAGAAATTTACTACGCAAATCTCCATGCCAATATTATGTATTAGGTGGCTTTGCTTCTTACGTCCATTGTCATCTATTATCTTTGGTCATTACATAATATAGTAGTCAATTGAAACATGAAATAAAAATTGCAACTTAATGAAGAATTTCATGTAAAGAAGATGTAAGGACATTCCATCTTTCTGGATTTACTCTCAGCACATTTTTTCTAGATCGCACCACCTGGCAAGACCACTGCTCCCAAAGGAACTAAAAAGTATCTGTACGGTTGGGAGATTTTGTCCATGTCTCGTAATCGAATATGCAATAGAATTGAATATCTGGTGCTGCAGGTGCCACTGGAATTCTACGATTAGTATCTAGTCAAGCGGTCAAGCACGTGATATTCATAGTACATTATGTAAGCACGAGCCACTTGGAACTTATAGTGTTATAGATATATATATTCCTTCTAGAAAGGCCGGATACTTGCGTTTAAAATGGAATTAGTATTCTATGTTTATTAATACAAAGTAAGTATTTTCTTATTTGATTTGCAATAAACACTATTATTATCATGCTCCAAAGGATATCCTACCTGTGATAGTCTGTCGCATATGATATTAAAGCTTACGAATGATTTTCTGTAGTCATGCATGAGCTTTGAGATCATATGTAAGGCATACTTTCACAACAAATAGAAAACATCAGTGGAGCACGTAATTTAAGAAGATAATAACAAATAGCATGCAATAAACATTTAAACTTAAACTCACATAACTTAACGATTCAAATTTTACATCATCTTAGGGGCATTCTCCCTTTTAAGTCTCTAAAATATCGCTATATTATCATAGTCTATTCTAAAGCAAAATAAGTATACAACTAAGAGAATTAAAAAAAAAAAAACTATTCTATAGTCTTTAAGTATAATTCCTTCAAAAGCTCTCCAAAAGCATAAGTCTCACCTAAGTAAAAGAGGACCGTAGGTACAAAAACAAGTGAAGCTATAAGAGTAAAAATCTGTTGGGGTATAAGCAACACTTAGTAAGTAAATTCCTGTAATAACGTGCTCATATAAACAATCAAACAAGTTATTGATAAGCAAGGATACGAAATGTAACATCCATATGAGCAAATAAACACATATGATTAATTTGAAATCCTATGTTGAATGGATTTATGCCGTCTGTCATGCCCCGAAGGGTACCATAAACGTGGCAGTCCACTGTACATAATATTAAAGCCTAGGAATGACCGTCTCTGTCACGCGCATGCTTCCATATTATGTACAAGGTGTCTAACACATGGAGGAGACACATTGAAGTGATACATTTTATATTGATACAACTTGAGTACAATTCACTATACTTCAAATACAAATCACTATACTTTAATTTCAATTCATCAAAAGATTTCACTACATAGAACTATTACAAAGCAATTCATAAAACCTAGTTAATATCTTCAAGCATTTTTACTTCTTGCCGGAATCCCGAAGTCATATTCAGCTCCAACTATCTCGATCCCCACTTAGGATTCTTGAGATAACCTGTTCATTCAAACATCTATTGGGGTATAAGCTACACTTGCTAAGTGAGAATTCCCTTAATTCCGTACCATAACAAGCAAGTTATAAATCATCCATATGCAATGCATGAACAAACACATGAGCAGACAATTATGTATGGGTATCTGGAACCCATACACAGAATGGATTTACACCCCCGTATTTTAGTTAGGGATGGCATTGAAGTCTACACAACCGCTGCTAGTCCCCGAGCCTCCCGGCTCATAGCACTCGACTCGGCTAGGCTCACACATGGAATGCATTCCCGGTGCGCTTAGTTCCCTATGAATGAGCTCTGACACCGGGTCTCATTATCCAAATGAGTCCTCGGACCATACCGATCGACCTGCGTAGGAGTAGCACGCTACCAAATGCAACATGTTGATGCGATGCATAAGCAATTTAATTTTTTCTTAGATCAAAATATTCATACATTCTAGAGTGACCAACCAATATCATACACATAACAGAAGTAATATGAATAGTGTAGTTATACAATCGAATCATGGTTTCAATATGCTTTAATATTTTTTGGCATACATACATCAAAATCTCATCATCTATCCCATCCCTCATTCATATCAGTTTTTATCTTGTTTCTATAATTCTAATGCAACTAACTGCAAGCATAAACAAGGTAACAAAATAAGAAAATGACTCACTCGGCCATTGGATCACCGTCTCTTAGTAAAGATAATCCGATGGTAGGGAATCGTCATTTTCGGGGTCACCTAAAAAGGAAGAAATACCATAATAAGTATTTCATCACTTAACTAATCCAAACTATCTTATACAAACTATTAAATTCGTAATTCTCGTCCTAAGTGGGAATTTTAACTTAAAACGGTCATAACTTGGTCGTTTTACTCAAAATTTAACAATTTATATATCGATTTCTATCTACTTCGAAAGATCTATCTAATTATAATATTATATTTAAGTTTTGAAAACTTTGAAGCTTCGAAAGGATCGGATCAAATCATGACAGTAGCGAAATCCAAATGGAAAAATTGTTTTTGTGAATGTTTAAGAAGTTTCTACTATCCAAAGCAAGTATTCA
Source organism: Combretum micranthum (assembly GCA_024138025.1). Classification (NCBI taxonomy): domain Eukaryota; kingdom Viridiplantae; phylum Streptophyta; class Magnoliopsida; order Myrtales; family Combretaceae; genus Combretum; species Combretum micranthum. The sequence continues at coordinate 67,466 of JAMXBD010003230.1, read as the reverse complement.
TATAATATGAACAAGTTACTACCATAAATGATATGTTATGAGATATATATATATATATATACATGTTCTTGATAATATTTAATAAAGAAAATTTTTAGAAAATTTTTTCTTTGTAAGACTTTATGAAAAATCAACTTAGAAAGGCTAGTTTTGTATTCTTGATAATCCTCACTTGTTTTTAGAAAAATTCCTGGATAAAATCTATTTATCATTGTTAAAATTAAGCCTTCATTATGTATATTTCCTAAGGACTTTGTTTTTCAATAAAAACTCTCATTTTACACTTTGTAAACATGTTTTTTAAAAGTGATTCATCCCAAAATCCGAATTTGTAAAACTTGTTTTTGTGGTGATTCCTTTGAGTAAAAATCATTTGATACTTAGAAAATTAAGGCTCAACCATACCTAGCCACTAAGGACTTCATTTCTTTAATAAAACTTCTATTTTGAGTTTGAAAAATGTGGGTTTTCATACCATTACTCCATTATTACGAATTTCTTAAAATGACAACAACTCAAATTTTCTATTTTATTGCCACTCCTTGTTCTACATATTTTCTTTGCAAATCCAATCTTAACTTATAAAAATCTTTACTTGATGATATCTATGACTTATACTCTTCATTTTTCATACAAAACACAAGTTTTGAAGTTGATAAAAGGGTTTTTAAGGTATGGTCTTGAAACCATCCGAATTTACAAAATTTGGATAAAACTCAAATTTCATATTTTGTAATCTCTTCCTATTTTTGAGAATCTCTACTAGTAGATCTACCATTTACTTATCAAAAACATCTCCTATTGATACATATTCCATAAGCCTTCCATTTTCTAAACAAATATTCCATTTTTGTGTTAAAAAATGGGTTTTCAAAATTGGTCTTGGTTGAGATCCGAATTTATCAAATTTATTTTTGGACATATCTTTTGACAAAATCCATCTAAACTTAGGAAAATCATTTATATATTCTATCTTAAGAGCCTTCCATTTCTTGAATAAAAACCTAATTTTTGAGTTAGAAAACATGTTTTTAAACTATGTCTTGGCCTAAATCCAAAAATGAGATTTTTATTTTGTAAATAACTTTTGAAAATCACCTTTGATTCTTGTAAAAAGAAGTCTTGATGATATACATCCACTAAAACTTCCATTTTGAGACTTAGAAAGTGGTTTTTAAATATAGGTTTTGCCAAGATACGAATTTCACTATTTTTATTGAAGTTCAAAACCAAGATCTACACTTTCTATGATCATAAATATAAAAGAAGTCCATGGTAGTAAACTATAAACTCATAGATCTAAACTTTAATCCTCAAAATCATTCATTTATGATATTTATTCCTTAAGCGCTTCATTTTAAATGAAAAATACACATTTTGAAGTTGAAAAATAGCTTTTCTAAATATGGTTCCCTTTTTATCCGAATTTTCAAAAATGATTTATTTTGAAACTAAAATAGATCTTGAGCTTTCAAAAACTTTTCTACTATTATCAAGCTATTACAAGTTATTTAATAAAATAAATCAAAAGTCAAATGCATTTATGAATCTAAAACAACTAGATCTAGTTTACTATACCAGTTATAAATGCATGAACACTAAGATAGTTATGTGAACGGTGAATATATGCATAAATCATTAGCAATAACAAAATAATAACTCATATAACAAGATCTAAAACATAAACAAAATTAAACTACAAAAAAAGTTAGATCTACAAAATATAACTACTTTTAGCAAGAAAATAATAATGATACAAGAAAATAATCATGGATAAGAGGAGTGTTTCATTTTGGCATCATCATCCTTAGCTTTTAAGCTTATGGAAGATCATTTGATGTATGAAACTCTTACTATACTTTACCTATATCATCTATAGAAGCTTAAGAAGAAGGTTTACTTAAAGGATCTTCAAGAATGGAGTGTGAAGCAAGATTTAGAGATGGGGGCAGCTTGTATTCCTTGCAAGAACAAGGCTAGGAAAGTGATAAAGAGAGGAAAAAGAGAGAGTAAATGGTGTAGGGTTTCAAAGAAGGAAATGGTATAAATGGGAGGCATTAAATAGAGAGAGAGGAGTATACTAATTGAAAGAAAAAAAAATAAAACAATGGGGGGAGGGGGCTGCACCTGAATTCAAAGAGAGAGAGAGAGAAGTTTAATATTCTTGTAACTTAAATTTTGAAAGTGTAACTTGTGTCATTTAATTTGCTAACTAAATGAGACTTTAAATCATTAAATAAATTGATAAAATAAAGGAAAATGCCTATTTTTAGGAGTATGGTCAGCTGCCATTTGTGGGGAAATGGAGTGTAGAATGAGTGAAAGAAAACTTGATTAATGTGTAGAAGTGACAATTGAAGTGTACTTGAAGTATGGGTTGAAAAAGTACTTTTTATTAAGAAAATATATAAAATAAAATTAAGAAAAATATCTTTAAATGAGTGGCAGAATTTTCAGAAATAAAATTAAATAATTATTTAAATTATTTTAGTATTTTAACAAATATGTTACCGGTATGATCAAAATAGGAATATGAGCTATAAATGATATTTTTATAACTCGAAAAATTCAAAAAAATTATTTTTTGAAAATAAAAATATTTTTCAAATATTTTCAAATATTAAATTAATTTAATTTATTTTTAGTATTGGCTCTTAAATAGAAACTAATCCCGTAAAAACCCAAAACGTACTAAATTTTGGAAAAATGGAAGTTTATAGGATATATAAAATATTTATCTAAAAATATAAGGGTTTATAAGAATATTAAAATTGTGTAAGGAATAGTAGTGAATAGTGCTAAAAGACTAGTTAATTACCGATAGTACTAAAATACAAATATAATTGTAAAATCAGATATTTCTAGTTATCGAAAAATTATAAAACTAATATTTTTGAAATCCTTATGAAAATACGAGTCTAATGGTATATTTTTGATATCTCGAGCCCCGGTACATGCTTTTCAAAGTCTGTATCCAAGCGGGTTCGAAATAGGTCAAAAATTTACCAATATGATATTTTTAAACGATCTTATATTACTACGAGCTATTCTACACAAGATTGCCAGACTTAAACTACTGTATTCCACTTAGGGTTTTCGGGTGATTCTCTGGTTTAGATTTTTGCTAATTTAGAAACTGATATTTTATGTTTATACAACATATTTAATTTAAGAAATTTATTTTAAATTTTATTTTTGTAAGTATTTAATATCTCTTAACATTTTCCGAATTATTGAATTGGGTTTTATTTCCGAAGGTTAATCATTATTTACTTTTTAATAATTTGTTTTTGGGCTCTATATTACCCGATTTTATAAGTCAGAGTTACGTATAGAATTTGTAGTACGTAGTGGTTTTGAATTTGAAGATTGTTGAGTTTTTATTTTATTTTTAAGGATTCTTATTTTTCTCAAGATTAAGAAATTTCTAGATTCGCTCGTAATTTAGGACTAGTTGAAGTTCGGTTTTAATTTAAAGCATTTTTAGGGTTTATTTTTTAAGTTCATTTTGGAATTATTTAATGAAATTTTCCGGGGCTTACACCCCCATATCAGGGGTTAGGGAAGTTACAATCCCATACAATCATCATATATTTTCTAGATCTTCAGGCTCCTACATGCCACAATTTTTTGTAGATTTATTGACTTCTACTTGCCACCACTACTACTTGTCCCATATGAGGGAATAATAGCGAAGATGATGAGACTCATTTCATGCCATATATGATTAATTTATTATTTCATTCTTAATTGAGTTATTAACAATTTTAGGGGCGACCATTAAGATATATATAAACAATTCAACTAGCACTAAAAGCAAAATATTAATCAACAATTTAACTTCTGATATACTTAGAAGGATACAATCATAACCCATGGAATTCCCCACATGTATATTCCATTTTTATCTTTTCCTATTTTCTATTACTTCTATTTTACAAGTATATACATGAATAAATAAAATAAGGAGATAAACATATACATCCATTTCTTCAAAGTTCAGCTAAAATAATCATCAGGAAAAGGTACATCAAACTCCTTATCATCTAAAAAAAAAAAAAAGAATAAGTGTAAACCTCGGTTTTCCTAGTAATCAAGTAAACTTCAGAAATCGGAAAGCGAAACCCTAAACCAGATTAGTCCAAGCTTTATGAGAGAAACCTAGAAACCCTAGATCCGACTTTCCTTCGGTTTCATATCAAAAGAATTTTTATAAAATAATTTAATGTGAAATATTGTTTTAAAGTATATTTAAAACCATAGAAAGTTTTGATTTCGAAAAAATTTCTATTCCGAGCCTTCCCGAGCTCGATTATGGAAAAGTAAGCCTTGGAACTAGAAACTCAAAAAAATATTCCGGAATACTCTTTAGAACTGAAATTTTATAAGGATTTCAAAAATATAAGTTTTATAATTTTTCGGGTTATAAAAATTACAGTTACAGCCTTTTCTCGTATTTTCTTTACTATCGGTAAAGTAGATGTCTTGTCTACTATTTATCACTATTCACAAGTACAATCTACTACACACACAACCCATACCCTAGTCTTACATTCTTACAATTACTCATTATATTTTCTTTTCTAAGAATTTTTATCTCTTAAATAAATTATTACCTTTAATACATTTTATTACATAAATTCCAATTTCAAATAAATTCAACTCTCTCTCTCTCTCTCTCCTACACTCAAGATGGCCAGTGCATGCCTCCAACCCTCCCTCCCCCCCTGCCCACATTTATCCCCCAATTTGTTTTATTTTTCTCCTTTTATAATACAAAACAAACCCTAATTCACTTGATATATATAGTCCTTTACTTTTCTCTCTCTTCATTTCATTTCATTTGTTCAAATTTCACAAAATCCTCTCTTCTTTTCCCCCTCCATTGCCGTAAACCCCAACCCCTCTACACACACACACACAACAAGCTCCTTTCTTCTTCATTTCTTCACTTAAACCAACTTTAGGTGATGATTCTTAAGCTTTCCTACCACTTAATCTTGTAATGGCAAGATTATTCATGTATATTTTCACCTTAAATCCCCATGAGCATTTGCGAGGGATAAGAAAATGCTAATATAAGAATATCAAGCCATCACAAGAGTAGATCTTGTGTTTGATGAGTTTTGTTGAGATATTATCATGTTCATGCATATAAATGTAGAGATCTTGCATAAAAGTGTATGTTCATGCTTTTAAACTCCTCTTCATGCATTATAAGTAGCAGATCTGGCATTTAGATACTCACATTATACTTGGCATTCATGATCACATACATATTTTGTATTTTCATGCATTAATGCTCATAAAGATTTGGTATTGTGTATATAAAAGTGATAGTTAGTGGATCTTTAGGTATATAGGACAAGGAACTTAAAAAGGAAAAGTTTTTGTTAGAAATGATCAATGGAAAAATTCATATGACTTCAAAGCTCTATTTTAAAAACCCTTGTATCAACTTTAAAATTCATGTTTTATGTGAAAAATGAAGGGTATAAGTAATAGGTATCAATATGTTGTATTTCTATAAGTTGAAATGAGTTTTGATGAGATTAATGTGTAAAACAAGAAGTAGAATCAAAATGGAAAATTTTGAAGTTAGTAATCAACTTGTAAAATTCGTAACTTTGGATGATACCTATGGAAACACCTATTATTCAAGCTCAAAATAAAAGTTTTATGTAATAAATGAAGTCCTTAAGGAATAGGTATAATAAAGTCTTAAATTTTAATGCATTAAACAAGTTTTTCCCAAAGGAATCATTCAAAAAGTGGATTTCTAAAAAATCGGATTTTTGAGTAAATCCTATTTGAAAACATATTTGCAAAGTGTGAAATGTAAATTTTTATCTAAAAATGAAGGTCTTAGGTAGTATATGTTATGAAGGCTCAATTTTAACTAAGATAAATAGAAATTCCTAATAATGAATTCCAAAACTCTAGTGTGATGTCAAAGTTAGAAAACTAGATATTTCATAAGTAGTTGTTATTGTGGTCTTGCAAAATAAAAAATTAGAAAATTTTCTTTTAGCAAAAATCATCAAGATCATGTATACATTAAACTCATCACATGTTATTCATGTTAGGAAATCATTCATAATTCATATATACTTGAATTATAGAATAGGAACATTTCAAACAATTGCAAAACTATTTTTTAGAAATGGAGATCGTTACTAATCAGATCTGATCCCTCTATTTTGTGACCTAAATGTTTTCAAAACTTGAATATAATACTATAATTAGATAGATCTTTCGAAGTAGATAGAAATCAATATAAAATTTACGAAATTCCGAGTTAAAATGACCAAGTTATGGCCGTTTTAAGTCGGGACTTCTGCAAATAGCGAGGATTACAATTTTGATTAGTTTTGATATATAGTTTGGATTAGTTAAGTGATGATATACTTATTAGGGTATTCTTCCTTGATAGGCGATCCCAAAACTAACGAATCCTTACCACCTGATTACTACTATTAAAAGATCGGCAAACCATGGTCGAGTGAGTATCACTTCCGATTTCAATTATTGTTTGTGATTGTAATGATAGTTGCACTAGTTACTTAGAAAAGATAAAAATGAATATGCAAGATGGGGTTGAATGGGAATTATATATGTTTGTTATTGTTATGTGAAGTTGAATTTAAAGAATATTCAAGCTGGGTGATTAATCGTTGCTTGTATAGATGAGTTAGGATTGACTGTCTGTGAATATTGATTGGTCACTTAAAAGAATTGGTGTAATTGATTATTCGAAATTGAAGATGAAATTGAACTCATTTATAACACGATGGGGATGGAGCATTAGCATTTGTTGGTTTTCCATGAACCTAAACGGTGTAAAAGTTGGTTAATCGTGATCAATAAAACGAATTATTGAGTTAGTTAATCGTGATCCATAAAACGAATATATGAGTTGGTTGACCGTGAGCCTAAACGGCGTCTTACCGCATGATTCGTTAATCTGCTAACCCGGGATGGAGGGCGCAAGTCTATCCACATATGATTTCCGGATGGTCATACGTTTGTTGAATTCATGTGTTTGGTGCATATCATTTGTCTGATTAATCACTTGTTTGATTGATGTGTTATAATTGTGATCATGGAAGTTTTCACTCACTAAGTTAGTATAGTTTATGCCCCTATAGTTTTTATTTGTTGCAGCACAAATTTATTTGGCTTAGACCAAGATAGGCTACAACTCAGGTACAGGAGCTAGGCGTTTCCTATAGAAGTTGTATTCAAATTGTTTAGACTTCCACAGGAAACCAAGAGACTCTGGATGACTGTAATGGACCTTCAAATATTCTTTTGCGGGGGAATGCCCTTTAGACTTTGTAACTTATTGTTTATGCGTTTTGATTGATTATCTAATGCTATTGAATGTCGAATTAAACTACTTTACTCCATTGAGTAGAGTATTCTATTGTCGTAAAGGGACGCTTTACGTCTATACAAGACTCCCGAAAGATTGGATAGTAATTCGAGAGTCTTATATAGCATGTGGCGGAATGTTACGTTTAGGATACCCCTATGGGGTGTGACAGTTTAAGTTGGTATCAGAGCGGTAGGTTATAAAGCAAGACAATAGAATTAAGAGAAATCGAACCTAGAAGTTAACTAATAGGTTAAAATGGAGTTGAAAACATCTCTTTCTGTTAGTCCAATTAGGAGTCTTCTCTTGTTGTAGGTCTCCTTGGGTGAGACCCATGAGCGAGCTAGAAACTTTACGAAAAGAAATGATGAAACCCTTGTGGAGTACCGATTAAGGTTGAGGGAATTGTGCAAAGATTTTGCATTGGCGAAGAGTCCCCGGACTTTAGGGGATATGTTTAGATTGTGGAGGGAAGGATTGAGATACACGAGATGGGCAGCTGTGATTGATCAGTTGAGATATGATCCTATGAGGAGGAGAAGCTGGATGAAGCTAGAGATGATATACACTCTAGAAAGAATTATGGTGGATTACGTGCGTGAGCCCATGACTAGGGAGGCCACTTTTATTTTGAAGAACGAAGGGAACTCAACCCCTCCAGACTTTCGAGTGTGGATTACTATAGGACCATTGTATGTTTATGCTCATGATAACCTTTCTGACCACCATGACTGGAACATAGTTGATGCATGGAATCATATTGTGTGGCATGCGGTTTACCTAGATATTTTCCCTCCATATGTAACCATCCCACCTCCACTAGCTAGGGATGTAGGCATGCAGTTAAATAATGCACCTGTACCGGAGGAGGGTAATGAGAATGAGGAAGAAGAAGAAGAAGAGGAAGAAGAGGATCCCGAGGAGGACCCTAATTGGGATGAGAACGTAGTGCCAAGAACCCTTACCCCACCTATAGAATTGGAGGGAGAAGTGAACCCGAGCCTAATCATGTTGTTTGAGATTTCAATCAAGCATTGGAGATTCCCGATAGTGGAAGAATAGAGCCTAAGATAGATCCCCTGTTATGGAGAGATATTTACATTGAAGATGAACGTCCTCTAGTGAGTGATGAGGTGGTTCTTGAACTCGCGGCTCCTGAACCCATGGAAGTAGAGATTGTGGATGAGGGGCATAGGAGGGAACCTGAGATAGAGGATAATCAAGTGAATGAGCCGAAAGTGAGAGTTAATGAAGGGGAAGTGAATCCGGGTGAAGATCGAGGCGTGGAAAGAGAGGAAGAAAGTGAGGAGCACGACCAGGAGGCCTTAGTCTGACCCGCTAAGAGAAGGAGGATGAATGTGAGAGAGTATCTTAGTCTGTTTGTCCGTTAGGATGACGGTGGCTCTTCTAGTAGGAGACGACTCCCTAGTTCGACCCTTGATGATTCTAGTTGTCGTGCACCATAGGGGTATCCTAAACGTAACAGTCCGCCACATGCTCTAAAAGACTCTCAAATCACTATCCGAGCCCTTCGGGAGTCTGGTATAGATTTAAGGCATCCCTTTACGATAATAGAATACTCAAATCAATGGAGTTAAGAAGTTTAATGCAGCATTCGGTAACCTTAGATAATAAATCAAAACGCATACATAAGATACAAAGTTTAAGGAGCATTCCCCCACAAAAGAATATTAAGGTCCAATACAGTCATCTAGAGTCTTTTGGTTTCCTATGGAAGTCTAAACAAAACCGAAATAAACTTCTAAGGGAAACACCTAGCTCCGATACCTGAGCTGTAGCCTGTCTTGGCCTAAGCCAAATGAACTCGTGCTGCAACAAGTAAAAACTATAGGGGTGTAAGATAACTAACTTAGTGAGTGAAAACTTTCATATCGCAATTAAAACATAACAATCAAGCAAGTGATTATTCAATCAAGTGAAATGCATCAAACACGTAAATTCAACAAATATATGACCAGCCGGAAATCATATGTGGATGGACTTGCGCCCTCCATCCCGAGTTAACAGATTAATGAATCCTGCGGTACGATACCGTTTAAGCTTACAGTCAACTGAACAATAATTTGTTTTATGGATCACGATTAACCAACATATTTATTTTATGGATCACGATTAGCTAACATATTCGTTTTATGGATCACGAAAAACCAACAAATGCTAATGCTCCATCCCCATCGTGATGTGAATGAGTTCAAATTTATATTTGAAGTCTAATAATTGATTAATTCAATTCCTTTAGGTGACCAAGCAATATTCGCAGACAATCAATTACAACTCTTCTCTATACAAGCAATGAATTATCACCCGCTTTCGATATTCTTTAATTCCAACTTCACATATAGCAGACAAATATAATCCCCAAATACCCCATCATGCATATTCATTTTTATCTTTGCCTAAGCAACTAGTGCAGCTATCATTATAGTCACAAGCAATAATTGAAATCAGAAGTATTACTCAGTTGGCCATGGTACGCCAGTCTCTTAATAATAGTAGTCGGGTGGTAGGGTATCGTCGGTCTCAGCATCACCTACTAAATGAGAATAATCTAATGAGAATTTCATCACTTAACTAATTCAAGCTATGCATCTAAACTAGACAAAATCGTAATTCTCGTTATTTGCGGAAGTTCTAACTTAAAACGGCCATAACTTGGTTATTCTAACTCGGAATTTCGCAAATTTTATATCGATTTCTATCTACTTCGAAATATATATCTATGTCTAATATTATTTTCAACTTTTGAAAACATTTAGGTCACGGAACAGAGAGATCAGTTATGTTCTGTAACTTTTCCCATTTCTGGAAAATTGTGTTACATTTGATAAAAATGTTTCTAGTTGATGATTCATGTGTAGATAAAATATGAATGAGTTCCTAACATGAATGACATGTGATGAGTTCAATATATACATGATCTTGATGATTTTTTATAATGAAAAATTTTAAAAGCTCCTGATTCTTACAAGACTCTAACAATTACTACTCCTTGAATCCAATTTTTCCAAGTTTGACATTTCATTAGTGTTTTGGGATTTCATTCTTGGAATTTACTTGTTACCTTAATAAAAATGAGTTCTCATTATCTATGTTATCCAAGACCTTCATTTCGACATCAAAATTTACATTTTTCACTTTGCAAGTATGTTTTTAAATAAGCTTTTCACAAAAATCCGAATTTTGGAAAAAATCATTTATTGCATGTTTCCTTGGAGAAAACTTGTTTAATGCATCAAAATCTAAGGCTTTACTATATCTATTATTTAAGGATTTCATTTAACACATAAAACATGCAATTTGAGCTTGAATACTAGGTGTTTATATACGCATCATCTCAAATTACGAATTTAACAATTTGAACACTAACTCAAAATTTTCTATCTTAATTCCACTACTTATTTTACACATTACTCATGTCTAAACTCATTTCAACTTATAAAAATCACTACTTAATGATATCTATTACTCATACCCTTCATTTTTTATGAAAAATATGAGTTTCAAAGTGGTTTCAAGGGTTTTCAAAATAGGTCTTGAAGTTCATCCGAATTTTCCCTTAAACATTTCTAACAAAAACCTTTTCTTTTCAAGTTCCTTGTCTTATATTCATAAAGATCTACCAACTAACACATTCATATATACAAGACTAAGCTTTTATGATCATTAATGCATGAAAATAAAAAATATTCATATGAACATGAATGTCAAGAAAAACATAAGTGTCTAAATACTAGATCTACAACTTATAGTGCATGAAAATGAGTTTAAAGGCATGAACATATATTTTTTATGCAAGATCTCTACTTTGACATGCATGAAAATAATAATACTTCAACAAAAACTCATTAAACACAAGATCTACTTCTTGTGATGGCTTGATATCCTTGTATTAGTATTTTCTTATCCCTAGCATTTGCTCATTGGGATTTAAAGTGGAAAACACACAAGAATAGTCTTGCCATTACAAGATTATGTAGTAGAAAGGCTAGAAATCATCACCTAAAGAGAGATTTGGAGATGAAATGAAAAAGAAATGTACTTGTGAGTGAGTGTGTGTGGAGCTAGGTCACGGCAAGAAGAAGAAGAATGGAGAGAGTTTTTTCAACTTTCAAAATTTTGGAAGAGTAAAAATGAAGAGAGAGAGTGAAAATAGGTTTATATATTAAGTGAATTAGGGTTTAGTTGTAATAAAAGAAGTAAAAATAAAACAAAATAGAGGGAAAAGGGGGAGGGGGTGCGCCGACCACTAGAGGGAAGGGAGGGAGTGAGAGTTGATTTTTTTTTATCAAATTTGAAATTAAGTAATAAAATGTAATAAATGTAATAATTAAGTAGGAAACAAAATTTTCTTGAAAAATAAAATATAATGAATAGTTGTAAGGATGTAAGAATAGGGTATGTGTAGTGTGTAGTGTAGGTTGTACTTGTGAATAATGGTAAATAGTAGACAAGACATCTACTTTACCGGTAGTAAAGAAAATACGAGAAAAAGGCTTTAACTGTAATTTTTATAGTCTGGAAAATTATGAAATGTATATTCTTGAAATCCTTATAAAATTTTGGTTCTAATGAATATTTCGGAGCATTTTTCTGAGTTTCTAGTCCCGAGGCTCGTTTTTCCGTAATAGGGCTCGGGAAGGCCCAGAATAGAAAATTTTCTGAAATTAAAACTTTATAAGGTTTGAAATACACCTTAAAAAAATAATTCACATTAATTTATTTTATAAAACTTATTTTGTTATGAAACCGAAGGAAAGCCAGATCTAGGGTTCCTAAGCTTCTCTCATTAAGCTTGAACTAGATCGATTTAGGGTTTTGCTTTTCGGTTTTCGGAGTTTACTTGACTACTAGGAAAACCGGGGTTTACAACCTCCCCACCTTAAACATAGTTTTGTCCTCAAAATCGAACTGATGTACCTTGTCCTTCAATTAACTCGGGGTACTTCCTTCGGATCTCCTCCTCAGCTTCCCAAGTTGCTTCCTCAAAAGCATGATTCCTCCATAACACTTTAACATAATGAATGTCCTCATTCCGTAGCCTTTGAGTTTTCTTATCCAATATCCTTATGGGGTGTTCCTCATATGTCAGATTTTCCTTTAAATGAACAGGTTCCAATTCCAAAATCCTTTCCGGGTCAGGCACATACCTTCTTAATACTAACACATGAAACACGTTATGAATCCCGGACAAATTTGGTGGTAAAGCTAGCCGGTACGCTAGATCTCCAACTCTTTCCAAAATTTCGAAGGTTAATATACCTCGGGCTTAACTTCCCTTGTGTACGCTTTATGTTAATACTCTTAATCGGACTTATCTTCAGGTATACATGGTCGCTTACCTTGAACTCGAGTCCTCTTCTTTTCAAATCTGCCCAGCTCTTTTGCCTATCCTGGGCCTCTTTCATCTTTTGCTGGATTACCCTCACTTGATCGGCTGCTTCTTGTACCAATTCTAGCCCGATAGCTATCTTTTCCACTTTATCCCAAAACAGAGGGATCTACAACGCCGTTCATACAAGGCTCATAGGTGGCATTTGAATAGTTGAGTGGTAGTTATTAAGCAAACTCGAGAGTGTACATGACTATCCCAACTCCCTTTGAATTCCAAGGCACAAGCTCTCAACATGTCTTCCAGGGTTTGGATCGTCTGCTCAGACTGTCCATCGGTCTGAGGGTGATATGCTGTACTGAAGTGCAATTTGGTACCCAAACTCTTTTGTAGGCTTGTCCAAAACTTAGACACAATCTTGGGTCTCTATCCGAATAATCCCTGCTGGTATGCCATGTTCGCACAATTTCCGAATGTAGATCTTAGCTAGCTTTTCCATTGAGTAAGTCATGTTTATGGGTAAGAAGTGCGCTGACTTGTTAACTGGTCCACTATTACACATACAACATCACAACCTGAAGAAGCCTTTGGAAAACCACACACACAAAGTCCATAGATATTTGATCCCACTTCCACTCGGAATGGGTAAAGGCTTTAACAATCGACCTGGCCTTAGTGCTTTACTTCACTTGTGGCAAACCGGCACTTCATCACATAATCTGTTACATCCTCTTCATGCCGTTCCACCAGTAGTGGCTTTTCAAATCTGTGGTACATCTGTGGTACCTCCTGGATGCATGGTATAACCGGAGTTATGGGCTTCACTCATTATTTCCTTCTTCAACTCCTCATCTTCTGGCACACACAACCTTCCCTTCATTCTGATTACATTCTCATTGTCTACTATAAAGTCCAGGTATTTTCCTACTTGGGTTTCCTTTTTAATCTTTTGTATCACCTCGTCATACCTTTGGGCTTCCTTAATTCTTTCTATTAGGGTTGGCTCCAATGCCAGATTAGCTATCTCAAGCTCTACACTTTAGTCTATGAACTCAATCTTCAACTTCTCAAAATCCCTAATCAGATCCTTTTGGATTGTGATCAAAGCGGCTACTTCTCCATAATTTTTCCGACTTAGGGCATCCGCAACTGCATTGACCATTCCTAGACAGTAGTTTATTCCCAAATCATAACCTTTTATTAGTTCCAACCATCTCCTTTGTCTCATGTTTAACTCCTTTTGTGTGAACAGATACTTAAGGCTTTTATGGTCCGTGTATATCTCATACCTCTTTCCATATAAATAATGTCTCCAAAGTTTCAAAGCGAAGACAACCGCGACCAGCTCCAGATCATGTGTGGGGTAGTTTTTCTCGTGGGGTCTCAACTGTCGGAGGCATAAGCAATGACTTTCCCTTCTTGCATTAAGATGCATCCAAGGCCATTCCTCGTAGCATCACCGTACACTGTATAAGACTTTCTCGGGTCCACTAGAACCAAGATTGGTGCTGATACTAGTCGCTGTTTCAACTCTTGGAAACTTTGTTCCCTTTTATCTGTCCAAACAAATTTCTCATTCTTTTGGGTCAACTGGGTCAGTGGCTTGGCTATTTTCGAGAAATACTTCACAAACTTACGATAATAGCCAGCTAATCCCAAGAAACTTCTCACTTCAGTAACCGTTTGTGGCTGTTTCCAATCTACTACAGCCTTGATCTTCTCGGGTCAACTGATATTCTTTCTCCAATTACTACATGTCCAAGAAAAGATATTCTGTCCAACTAAAAATCACATTTGGATAATTTGGCGTACAACTTATTCTCTCTCAAGGTTTGCAATGCCAAACGAAGATGTTCTTCGTGTTGTTCCTTGGTCTTAGAATATATCACGATATCATCTATGATGAGTATTACACACTTATCCAAAAGTGGCTTGTAAACTCTGTTCATAAGATCCATAAATGCAGCTGGTGCATTCGTCAGCCCAAACGACATCACCAAAAACTCAAAATGTCCATAACGGGTACAAAAAGCCGTCTTTGGTACATCATCAGGCTTTATTCTTAACTGATGGTATCCTGAACGTAGATCAATGTGTGAGAACACGCATGCTCCCTGCAGTTGGTCAAACAAATCATCGATTCTTGGCAAAGGATATCGATTCTTGATGGTCACCTTATTTAACTCACGATAATCGATACACAATCTCATTGATCCATCCTTTTTCTTTACGAACAGGACAAGTCAGCCCCATGGCGACACACTTGGCCTTATGAATTTTTGATCACCAAAGTTCTTGCAATTGAGTCTTTAGCTCTTTTAACTCGGCCGATGCCATCCCGGTATGGTGCTTTGGATATTGGCTCAGTTGTTTGGAGATAAAACAATCTCAAAATCAATTTCTCTTCTCTTGGTGGTAATCCAGGCAAAATCTCTGGAAACACATCCAAATATTCATTTACCATCGTATCGTCCTTTTCCTCTCGAGTTTCCTCTTCATCCAAGACACCTCAATAGGTACTATCTCTTCATCTTCCATCATTAGTTCGAAAGAGTTTAATCCAAACTTTCTTGGGACTGGGTGTTTTCCTACAAACTCCACTTTCCCTCCCATTGATCATAGAAACACACTATTCTCTTTGGCAATCCACTACAACTTTACCCTGCTTAACCAGTTCATGCCAATAACTTCGTATTACTCATCTCCAATATTATTAAATCACTTTTTGAGTGGTGTCCATGAATTTCCAATGGGCAATCCTTTATTAATTCTCGAGTTCACACGACACTTTCGGTAGGTGTCTTAATCCTCAGGAACAGTAGTTGTGGCTATAGGTAATCCAAGTTGATTAAGCCAAACTAGTGGTGACGAACGAGTGTGTTGCTCCCGTGTCAAACAAAACATATGCCTCCATCTTTCACCCGTATGTGTCCTGTGTCAACAAACATCCATCACTTCTTAACCCTAAAACACTCTCAAAGCTACATATTTGAGCCTAAACATGATGATTTAACTTAGGTTCGATCCCTAGAGGCTACAGACTGGGGTCAATC
The DNA here is from genome assembly GCA_024138025.1 of Combretum micranthum. NCBI lineage: Eukaryota > Viridiplantae > Streptophyta > Magnoliopsida > Myrtales > Combretaceae > Combretum > Combretum micranthum. Next base: position 51,688 of record JAMXBD010003230.1, on the reverse strand, counting down.
CATCCGAGGGTAACAATGCCTATAGTGCTCGTGGTACCCTGAGGGGCATGCGTTGGTTGGGTCACCATGATGCAATGGTGGTGTCGGCCATCACCACTAGGGGGCCATGGTGGGTTTGCCTACCATTGGCATCGCGTTGCCGTCGCCTGCTGGGCGGAGCGGTGACATAAAAAGATCTTTTATTGTCACGCTCCGCCCCAGCAGGCGACGGCAACGCGATGCCATGGTAGGCAAACCCACCACTGGCCCCCTAGTGGTGATGGCCGACACCACCATTGCATCATGGTGACCCCAATCAACGCATGCCCTCAGGGTACCACGGCACTATAGGTATTGTTACCCTCGGGATGGATTGACCCCAGTCTGTAGCCTCTAGGATCGAACCCATGACCTGAGGCTTTGCCTGCCCCAAAGGCAGCACCTCTTGCCAGTTGAGCAATTGGTAGAGGTGCTGCCTTTGGGGCAGGCAAAAGCCTCAGGTCATGGTTCGATCCCTAGAGGCTGCAGACTGGGGTCAATCCATCCCGAGGGTAACAATACCTATAGTGCCCATGGTATCTTGAGGGGCATGCGTTGGTTGGGGTCATCATGATGCAATGGTGGTGTCGGCCATTACCACTAGGGGGCCAGTGGTGGGTTTGTCTACCCTGGCATCGTGTTGCCGTCGCCTGCAGGGGCGGAGCCTGACAGATGGTATTGAAGTCTACACGACTGTTGCTAGTCCCCAAGCCCTCGGCTCATAGCACTCGCCTCGACTAGGGTCACACATGGAATGCATCCCCGATGCGCCTTAGTTTCCTATGAATGAGCTCTAATCCCGGGTCTCATTATCCAAACGAGTCATCGGACCATACCGATCGACCTGCGTAGGAGTAGCACGTTACCAAATGCAATATGTCCGATGCGATGCATGATCAATTTACTTTTAGCTTAGGTCAAAATATTTATATATTCTTTAGAGTGACCAACCAATATTATACACATAACAGAAATAATATGAACGGTGCAGTTATCCAATCAAATCGGGTTTCGATATGCTTTAGTATTCTTTGGCATACATTCATCACAGCCTCATCATATATCCCATCCCCATTCGTATCGATTTTATCTTGTTCCTATAATCTAATACAACTAACTACAAGCACAATCAAGGTAACAAAACAAGGAGAAAACTCACTCGGCCATTGGATCACCGGTCTTCTAGTAATAATAATTCGGTGGCAAGGAATTGTCGATTTCGGGATCTCCTAAAAAGGAAGAAATACTCCTAATAATTATTTCAACTCAACTAATCCAAACAATTTTTATATGTACTATCAAATTCGTAATTGTCGTCCTAAGCAGAAATTCCAACTTAAAACGGCTATAACTTGGTCATTTTAACTCGGAAATCTCGCAAATTATATATAGGTTTCTACCTACTTCGAAAGATTTATCTATTTCTAATATTATTTTCAAGTTTTGAAAACTTTGAAGCTTTGAAAAGTCCGGATCAGATTAGGGCAGCAACAATTTTAATTTCTGAAAAATAGTTTTGTAAATGTTTGAAATGTTCCTACCGTATAACTTAACTATACATGCAATATGAGTGATTTCTTAACATGAATGACATGAGATGAGCCTATTGCATGCATGATCTTGATGATTTTGCCAAAAGGAAATTTTATAACTTTTTATTTTGCAAGACCATAATGACAACTTACTTATGAAAATCTAGTTTTCTAACTATATCATTTCCATTTGTTTTGGATTTGTTACTTAAGAAAATATAATTATTTTTGTCAAAATTGAGTTTTCATTATATATACTACTTATGACCTTTATTTCTTTATAAAAATTTCCATTTTACACTTGGTAAACATGTTTTCAGGTGGGGTTGATTCCAAAATCCGAATTTGGTAAAAATTGGTTTTTAAGTGATTCCTTTAAGAGAAATCATTTGATATTTAGAAAATTAGGGCTCAATCATACATAACTACTAAGGACTTTATTACATAAAAATTTGCATTTTACACTTTGTAAATATGTTTTTAAACAAGCTTTTCACAAAAATCCGAATTTTGGAAATTTTCATTTCTTGCATAATTCTTATGAGAAAACTTGTTTAATGCATCAAATTGAAGCTTTACTATATCTATTGTCTAAGGACTTCATTTAACACATAAAACTTGCAATTTGAGTTCAAATACTAAGTGATTACTTATGCATAATCTCAAATTACGAATTTGACAATTTGATCACTAACTCAAAATTTTCCATTTTAATTTCATTACTTGTTTTACACATTACTCATGCCTAACTCATTTTAACTTGTAAAAATCATTACTTAATGATACCTATTACCTATATACTTCATTTTTCACATGAAACATGAGTTTTGGGAGTTGATAAATGGGTTTTAGAAATTGGTCTTGGTTGGATCCAAATTTAGAAAATTTATTTTTGGTCATATCTTTTGATAAATCTATCTAAGCTTATTAAAATCCATTCCTCACATATCCTATCCAAGAGCCTTTCATTTCTTAAATAAAAACTTCATTTTTGAGTTGGAAAACATGTTTTTAAAATAGGCCTTAGCCAAAATCCGAAAATAGAATTTTTATTTTGAAAATTAATCTTTGAAAAATCTTTGAACAATAAAAAAAGAAGTCTTGATGCTATATATATATATATATATATATATATATTAAGCCTCATTTTCTTAAGTAAAAATTACATTTTGACACTTAGAAAGTGGTTTTTAAATGAGTTTTACTAAATACGAATTTCACAATTTTTGTCTAAGTTCAAGTCTAAGATCTACACATAATATGAATATACACCTAAATGAAACCCATGAAAATAAACTTTAAACTCATAGATCTAAACTTTGCTCTCATCAAAATCTTTCATTTGTTATCTATACCCTAAGCCCTTCATTTTAAATGAAAAATATACATTTGAAGTTGAAAAAACCACTTTTCTAAATATGGTTCCATTTTCATCCGAATTTTCAAAAGTTGTTTTTGTTGAAAATAAAATAGATCTTGAGTTTCCTACAACTTCCTACCATCATCATGCTATCACAAGTCATCCATGAACACAAAACAAAGTCTAATGCATTTTATGAACTCAAAACTCTAGATCTAGTTTTCTAAACTAGTTTTAAATGCATAAATCACTAAGATGGACATGTGGATGATAAATCTATGCATAAATCATAAGAAATAACAATTATAACAACCTAAATAACAAGATCTATGGCATAAAACGAAAATCAAAGCCATAAAAAGTTAGATCTACAATATATATCAACTTTAAACAAGAAAATATTTGAATATAGATAATAAAATAGAGAAAATGAGTGTTTCATTTTTGGCATCATCATCCAAGCTTTTAAGCTTATGGAAGGTTATTTGATGCATGAAACCTTCATTACACTTTACCTATATCACCTATGGAGCTTTGGGAAGAAGATTTGCTTAGAAATCTTTAGAATGAAGTATGGAAGCCATGGAAAAGAAGGGGGCAGCTTGTTTTATGGAGGAACAAGAGAAATGAAGAAGAAAGAGAGGAAAAATGAGAGAGAAAAGTTTAATGAATGAAAGAGGGAAAGTGAGTAAATGAGAGAGAGAAAATGAGTGTTTTAATTGAATAAATGAGAGAAAAAAAAATAAAACAAGGGCAGCCAATGAAGACCTATGCTGCAAGTGAAAATGGGGAGGAGAGAGAGGGAAATTGTTGAAATTTGACTTGAATTTGAATTGTGTAATAAATGTGTAATGTAACTTTCTTAAGAAGGAGTAGAAAATAATTAATTTAGTCAAAATATGAGTAAATAAAAGACAATGGCAGCCAAAGAGGGTCAAAATCTGCCATGAAGTATGGGTTAATGTGTAGAAAGATTGAAATGAAAAGGAAGTGATATGTATAAGGTGTACTTGAAGGTATGAGTTGTAAAAGTACTTTCTTAATAAATAAATTAAAATAAAATAAAGTTAGAAAATTTATTCAAATATTTGTAGCATATTTTTTATAATTAAAATTAAATAATTATTTGAATTATTTTAGTATTTTAACAAATATGTTACCGGTATAATCAAAATACGCGAATATGGGCTATAAATGATATTTTTATAACCCAAAAAATTCTAAAAATTTATTTTATGAAAATAAAAATATTTTAAAAATATTTTCCAATTATTAAATTAATTTATTTTATTTTTAGTATCGGATCTTAAACAGAATCTAATCCCGTAAAGACCCGAAACGAACTAAATTTTAGAAAAACAAAATTTTCTATAACATATAAAATATTTATCTAAAAATATAAGGCTTTATAAGAATAATAAAATTTTATAATGAAATAAAAATAAATAGTGCAAAAGACTAATCAATTACCGGTAATAATGGAAACATGATAAAAAGGTTATAAATGTAACTTTTATAACCCGAAAAATTATATAACTGATATATTTAGAAATTTTGTGAAATTACAAGTCTAACGGTACTATTGGTATATTTTTTATATCTCGAGCCCCGGGACACGCTTTTCGAAGTCTGTATCCGAACTGGTTCGAAATAGGTCAAAAATTTACCAATCTGATATTTTTAAACAAACTCATATTACTATGAGCTATTCTATATATTTAAACTACATCTCGGCCACTAGGGCTAGGGGCGCTAGATTGTCGGACTTAAGCTATTGTATTCCACTTAGGGTTTCCGGGTGATTTTTGCGTTTAGATCCTTGCCAATTTGGAAACTGATATTTTATGTTTCTACAACGTATTTACTTTGAGAAATTTATTTTACATTTCATTTTTGTAAGTATTTAATATCTCTTAAAGTTTTCGGAATTCTTGAATTGACTTATATTTTCAAAATTCAATTGTGATTTGCTTTTTAATAATTTGTTTTTGGGCTTTATATTACCCGTTTTTATAAGTCGGAGTTAAATATGGAATTTTTCGTACGTAGTGATTTTGAATTTGAAGACCATTGAGTTCTTCTTTTATTTTTAAGGATTTTCATTTTCTCATGATTAAGAAATTTTTTTGGATTCATTCATGATTTAGGACTTGTCGAAATTCGGTTTTAATTTGGAGTGATTTTTAGGGTTTATTTTCAAAGTTCATCATAGAATTATTTACTGAAATTTTCCGAGGCTTACACTTTACACCTTCCATTCCCTAAAATTACTCGCTAAAAATCTCTCCATAAACTCTCTCAAGCCTTCTCTAGTTTCTACTTCTTCTATATGTAATAGTCTTAGCTTTCTAATTGTTCATTTACTTAGTATGAGCTTAGTGTGTGTTTTCTAAATCATGAAGGTTAAGAAAGCAACAATATATTCATACTTTGTTTTTATTCATGAATCTATTTTCCTTTATGTTGCTTTCATATATTTAACTAAATATATCTCTGTAGCTATATATATCTTTTAGAGCATATAAGTTCCTTTGTTATTGCAATTGATTTACTTCCTTGCAATTTACTTACTTTCAATGTTATTTTAAGACTAGTCTTTCTAGTTTTAGATTTATCCTCATCATGTCAAAACAATTTCTTTTTCTTTTGGGACTAGTCTATTCTTAGTCCCAGGATACCTGATGAAGCTAAGGTTCTATACTTTATATATTCTTTACTAGCTTATTTCTTTAATTATTATATCTTTTGTAAGCCCCGGAAAATTCCAGTAAATAATTTCAAGATGAACTTCGAAAATAAACCCTAAAAATCACTCCAAATTAAAACCGAATTTCGATAAGTCCTAATTCATAACGAATTCAGAAACTTCTTAATCTTGAGAAAATGAAAATCTTTAAACAATAAAATAAGAACTCAGTGGTCTTCAAATTCAAAACCACTACGTACGAAAAATTCCATATTTAACTCGACTTATAAAACGGGTAATAGAAAGCTCAAAACAATTATTAAAAAGCAAATAACGATTACTTTCGAAAATGTAATCAATTCAAAATTCGAAAACGTTAAAGATAATTAAATACTTACAAAAAATAAAATTTAAAATAAATTTCTCAATTAAATATGTTGTATAAACATAAATATCAGTTTCCAAATTGGCAAAGGTCTAAACCGGAAAATCACCCGGAAACCCTAATCGGAACACAATAGCTTAAGTCCGGCAATCTAGCGCCCCTAACCTAGAGGCCGAGATGTAGTAAATATAGGAAATAGCTCATAGTAATATAGAGTTTGTTTAAATATCAGATTGGTATTTTTGATCTATTTCGAACCCGTTCGGATACAGACTTCGAAAAGCGTGTCCCGGCTCGAGATATAAAAAATATACCAATAGTACCGTTAGACTCGTAATTTCATAAGATTTCTAAATATATCAGTTTATAATTTTTCGGGTTATAAAAGTTACAGTTATAACCTTTTTATCGTATTTCCATTATTACCGGTAATTGAGACTCTTTGCACTATTCATTTTTATTTCATTACAAAATTTTATTATTCTTATAAAGCCTTATATTTTGAGATAATATTTTATATGTTATAGAAAATTTTGTTTTTCCAAAATTAGTTCGTTTCGGGTCTTTACGGGATCAGATTCTGTTTAAGATCCGATACTAAAAATAAAATAAATTAATTTAATAATTGAAAAATATTTTAAAAATATTTATATTTTCATAAAATAATTTTTTAGAATTTTTCGGGTTATAAAAATATTAATTATAGCCCATAATCGCGTATTTTGATCATACCGGTAACATATTTGTTAAAATACTAAAATAATTCAAATAATTATTTAAATTTAATTATGAAAAATCTGCTACAAATATTTGGAATAAATTTTCTAATTTTATTTTATTTTAATTTATTTTATTAATAAAGTACTTTTACAACCCATACCTTCAAGTACACCTTACACATATCACTTCCTTTTCACTTCAATCTTTCTACACATAATCCCACAATTCATGGCAGATTTTTGACCCTATTTATGGCTGCCATTGTCCTTTATCCACTCATATTTTGACTAAAATTAATTATATTTCAATCCTTTTTCAAAAAGTTACATTACACATTAATTACACAATTTAATTCAAGTCAAATTTCAACAATTCTCTCTCTCTCTCCCCATTTTGACGTGCAGCAGCCCCCCTCCTGGCTGCCCATGTTTTATTTTTTTTTCTCTCATTTATTACAATTAAAACACTCATTTCTCTCACTCCTTCATTTATTCACTTTTCCTCTTTCATTCTTTAACCTTTTCTCTCTCTATTTCCTCTCTTTTCTTCTTCTTCTTGTTCATGTTTCTCCAATAAACAAAGCTGCCCCTTCTTCTTCCATGGCTTCCACACTTCATTTTTAAAGATTTTCTAAGCAAATCTTCATCCCAAAGCTCCATAGGTGATATAGGTAAAGTATAATGAAGGTTTCATGCATCAAATGAACTTCCATAAGCTTAAAAGCTTAGGATGATGATGCCAAAAATGAAATCTTTCTCTTCTCCACTTTTATTACCTTGTATTATAATTATTTTCTTGTTTAAAGTTATTATATTTTGTAGATCTAACTTTTTATGGCTTTGATTTTTGTTTATGCCATAGATCTTGTTATTTAAGTTGTTATTTTTGTTATTCCTTATGATTTATGCATAGATCTAGCATCACATGTCTATCTTAGTGATTCATGCATGTAAAACTAGTTTAGAATACTAGATCTAAAGTTTTGAGTTCATAGATGCATTAGATCTTTGTTTATGTTCATGAACAACTTGCTATAATATGATGATGGTAGGAAAGTTATAGGAAACTCAAGATCTATTTTATTTTCAAGCAAAATGATTTTTGAAAATTCGGATGAAAATGGAACCATATTAGAAAAGTGGTTTTTCAACTTCAAAATGTGTATTTTTCATTTAAAATGAAGGGCTTAGGGTATAGATAACATAAATGAGAAATTTTGATGAGCAAAGTTTAGATCTATGAGTTTAAAGTTTGTTTTCATGGTTTCATTAGGTGTTATGTTCATATTAAGTATAGACTTTATTTGAACTTGAAACAAAATTGTGAAATTCGTATTTTGGCAAGACCAATATAAAAACCCCTTTCCAAGTGTCAAAATATAATTTTTACTTAAGAAAAATGAAGGCTTAACATATGTAATCATCAAGACTTCTTTTTACAAGAATCAAAAGTGATTTCAAAAGTTATTTTCAAAATAATAATTCTATATTTCGGATTTTGGCCAAGGCCTATTTTAAAAACATGTTTTTCCAACTCAAAAATGAAGTTTTATTTAAGAAATGAAAGGCTCTAGGATAGATATGTAAGAATGGATTTTCATGAGCTTAGATAGATTTTATCAAAGATAAACCAAAAATAATTTTGTAAATTCGGATCCCAACCAAGACTAATTTTTAGAACCCATGTATCAACTCCAAAACTCATGTTATGTGAAAAATGAAGTATATAGGTAATGATATCATTAAGCAATGATTTTTACAAGTTAAAATGAGTTTAGGCATGAGTAAGGTGTTAAACAAGTAATGGAATTAAAATGAAAAAATTTGAGTTAGTGATCAATTGTCAAATTCGTAATTTGAGATGATGCATAAGTAATCACTTAGTATTTGAGCTCAAATTGCAATTTTATATGTTAAATGAAGTCCTTAGACAATAGATATAGTAAAGCTTCAAATTTTAATGCATTAAACAAGTTTCCCCAAATGAATCATTCAAAAAGTGGATTTTCTAAAATTCGGATTTTTGAATAAATCATATTGGAAAATATATTGCAAAGTGTAAAATGCAAATTTTTGTGTAAGAATGAAGTCCTTAGTAGTTATATGGTTGAGCCTTAAATTTCTAAGTATCAAATGATTTTTACTTAAAGGAATCACTCAAAAACTAATTTTTGTAAAATTCGGATTTTGGAATCAACCCCACTTGAAAACATGTTTACAAAGTGCAAAATGGAAATTTTTATGAAGAAATGAAAGTCATAAGTAATAGATAAATGAAGACTCAATTTTAACAAAAAAATTATATTTTCTTAAGTAATAAATCAAACAAATGGAAATGATCAAAGTTAGAAAACTAGATTTTTCATAAGTAGTTTTTATTATGGTCTTGCAAGATAAAAAGTTATAAAATTTCCTTTTAGCAAAAATCATCAAGATCATGCATACATTAAACTCATCTCATGTCATTCATGTTAGGAAATCATTCATATTGCATGTATAGCTAATCTATATAGTAAAACATTACAAACATTTACAAAACTATTTTTCGGAATCGGAAACCGTTACTGATCAGATCTGATCCCTCTGTTCCGAGACCTAAATGTTTTCAAAACTTAAAAATAATATTAGAAATAGATAGATCTTTCGAAGTAGATAGAAATCGATATATAATTTGCGAGATTCCGAGTTAAAATGACCAAGTTATGGCCGTTTTAAGTTGGAATTCCCGCTTAGGACGAGAATTACGAATTTGATAGTTTGTATGAGATAGCTTGGACTAGTTAAGTGATGAAATACTTATTAGGGTATTTCTTCCTTTTTAGGTGACCCCAATCGACGATTCCCTACCACCGGATTACTTGTACTAAGAGACCGGTGATCCAATGGCCGAGTGAGTATTACTTCCGATTTCATTTATTGTATGTGATTGTAATAATAGTTGCACTAGTATTTGGTAAAGATAAAATGGATATGCATGATGGGGACGAATGGGAAAATGTATGCTTGTTGTTGATATGAGAAATGAATGTAAGAATATCGAAGCCGAGTGATTAACTATTGCCTGTATAGATGAATTAGAATTGATTGTCTGCGATTATTGACTGATCACTTAAAAGAATTGGTATAATTGATTATTTGGAATTGAAGATGAAATTGAACTCATTCATACACGATGGGGATAGAGCATTAGCATTTGTCGGTTTATCGTTGTACCTTAAACGATTTTATAGTTTATAGTTGTCCGTAAGCTGAAACGGTCTCGGTCGTACCGCAGGATTCGTTAATCTGCTAACCCGGGATGGAGGGCGCAAGTCCATCCACATATGATTTCCGGCAGGTCATATGTTTGTTGAATTCACGAGTTTGATGCATATCACTTGTCTGACTAATCACTTGATTGTATGATGTGTTATAAATGTAATCCTGGAAGTTTTCACTCACTAAGCTAGTGTAGCTTATACCCCTATAGTTGTTTAAATGAACAGGTTATCTCAAGAATGCAAAGTGGGGACTGAATTGGTTGGAGCCGGGTATGACTCCGGGGTTCCGGCAAGACATAAGAATGTTTGAAGTTATTAGCTAGGTTTTCCTATTTGCCTTGTAATAGTTTATGTAGTAGAATCTTTTGATGAATTGTAATTGAAGTTAATGAGTTGTATTTTGAAGAATAGTGAATTGAATTTCCTTTACATTGTTCTCAAGTTGTATCAACATAAAATGCATTACTCCGATGAGTCTCCTCCATGTGTTAGACGCCTTGTACATAGTATGGAAGCCTTCGCGTGACTGAGGTGGTCATTCTTAGGCTTTAATATTGTGTACGGCGGACTGCCACGTTTAGGGTACCCTTCGGGGCGTGACAGTTTAGTTGGTATCAGAGCGACAAGGTTTTGGGAATTAGGTGGAAAGACTTTAGGATAAATAAATGTTAAGATACGATCTTAGAATGAATAGATAAGTGTTAGATGACCCTTAGTAAAGAAGAATTAGATTTAGCTCATGACCTTTGAGGTATGATTTTATTATTAATTTGCTATCTTGGAGACTTCTGAGAACATAGAACAGACATATGAGGAAGAAAGATTGAAAATAATTAAGGACGAACAAATCCATTCTAGCAACTGCAAAATATAGGAGTAAGTGACCTTACCCGACTCCTAGTTCAAGCCGATAATGGAGATACTAGATTACCCCTTTGACCTATAGGACCACTAGGTGGGTAAGATTAATTGCGTGCTTTCACCGTTTTTCTAAATAAACAAGTTTAAAGAAAATAAAAAGTTATAACTCTTTTCTAAACCATAAGCAACTTGTGAGTATAATTAGACTAACGTGACCGTCTCGTCCTGTTTTTAGGAGACTACCTGAGGAGACATGCAACAGTCGACTAACCTTCCCGAGGAACAACAAGTGAGAGACACTCCACCACCACAAGATCCAATGCAACAAGTCATAGGTCTTCTAGGATGTTTGGTGGATGCACAAAAGCTCCTCTTGCAACAAGTTTACTAGGAATGTACCGGTTCAGGTGGAAGGACCCCACCAAGTGACAATGCAAGGAATTAAGACTCCTTCTTCTATGGCTAGTTCAAACTCTAAGGTCAAGAGGACTAAGAAAACTAGCCTATCTGTTAAGATGAACCTTTTAAGAGGTAAGATCAATTGTTGGAAGTGCAAGGAAAGTCATTATCTAAAACAGTGTCCACAGCTGAAGCACAAGTGTTACCTCTGTGGAGATCCCAGCATAAGATTATGGACTGTCCAAGAAAGAAAACCCTAAAGTGCCATCTGCAAACAGCCGGACACCGGGCGTAGATGCCCCCACGGGAATTAACAAGTGGATAGCTATCCTTGATTGGAAGAAGTCAGTCTCCTAGAAATAGCATAGATCTTTCGTTGAGCGTTAGGAGCAAATGACTTTTTGAAAAGAACAAAGATGTTTTTGAAAATGTAAACCAATGTTGTAGTTTATCATCTAGTTCATGAAATTGATTCCAAGTATGTTTTGCATCCTTTCTTTGAACTTTTGTAATGGATGATTTACATCTTATCTTGATTTCATGTATTTCGTATCAAGTATTATGAAGTTCTTATTTTGATTTTTATTTCAGTAGAATTCCAATATTTCTTATATATGTTTCTATTTCCGCATTTTTGAGTTCTATATTTCCGATAAGTTTCCTTAAGTTTCTTTTAGACCTTAAGACGTAATAAAAGATTTAGAATTTTCACCTGAGCTTAATAAAATTGTAGGAGATATACCCAACCACAACAAGAACCCGTCATGACCCCAAGTCGGAAAGTTGGAACACTTCACTTGGACGATGACCCAAACAAGAAGAAGACACGAAATTGGATAAGATACAATGTTGGAAATGTAAGGAAAACATTACCCTATACGTGTCCACGACTTCAATCCAAGTGTACCTTTGTGGGGACCCAGTCACAAAGTCGAGAAGTGTCCCAAAAAGACTACCAACACATGCTTTCTTTGCTCAAAAACGGACATTTGCTAAAACATGCCCTGAACGGGATAACTTGCGTGTTGCTTTCGCTGGATCAACCAAGAAGAAGAGGAGGAGATGTAATAGGAATAAAAGCAACAAAGGAAAAAGGAATCGGAGTTCCTTAGGAACATCTTCATCCGGAAATCCCATCTACAATCCTCACACCTATGTAGTACATGGAGAAGCTAATGATGAGAAGCTAGAGTCCTTTGCCATGGAAGGAGCGAGGATCAAATATGCAACTTGGTATCAGGATAGCGCTATACCCTTAGAATACCCCATATTCATTCCATCAATAGAATCAAAGAGATAGGTTGTTAGAAATACCTTGGATAAATGGCTAAAAAAAAAAAAAAAGAGGAAAGCCCGAGACCATTAAAGGCTAGAATGAACCAATGATGGAAACTAAAACAAACCTCGATTAATTTAACGAATTCCAAGATACCCCTCGTACAACTTCTTGTAAATAAAGAACTTGAAAGATCGAAATCTACGACTATCGTTACACAAAAGTTAAAAATTTCAGAATCAATTTCAATTACCAAACTCCATAAGATTTTCACAAGTAATAAGTACAATAAAGCAATGAGATCTCTTGATTTCAATCCCATCAAGATGATCACGATGATAAGAATTTAAAACGATGATGACCATATTGTTTAAGGAATATAAAATCACAAAGCACAATATTGTATATACAGCTACATAAGAATGGAGAAGCGAATCCACAACCTTCGTTGGTCAAAGTAATCGAGTCATGAAAGTCGTGTTGTCATGAGTCGTCTAGTGTGGTCAAATCGAGTCGTCTGTGGTTCGAGTCAAGTCCGTGTCGTTTCCAAAAGAGTCGTGTAGTGAAGGTTGGAATCGCTAAGCCAAATCTTATAATTTGTATGTGCTATATTTCATAAAATGTCTATCATGTGAAGTTTAGAAATAATACAAACCAAAGCACAAACCGGTGCTAGAAATATAACTCGAAAATTCAAATCTTTTCATAAACGAATACAACAAGTTTTGCGGACAAAACTTTCCTTAAGGTGGGGAGGATGTAAGCCCCGGAAAATTTCAGTAAATAATTTTAAGATGAACTTCGAAAATAAACCCTAAAAATCACTCCAAATTAAAACCGAATTTCGATAAGTCCTAATTCATAAACGAATTCAGAAACTTCTTAATCTTGAGAAAATGAAAATCTTTAAAAATAAAATAAGAACTCAGTGGTCTTCAAATTCAAAACCACGACGTACGAAAAATTCCATATTTAACTCCGACTTATAAAAACGGGTAATATAAAGCCCAAAAACAAATTATTAAAAAGTAAATAAATTGACTTTCGAAAATAAACTCAATTCAAGAATTCCGAAAACATTAAGATATTAAATACTTACAAAAATAAAATTTAAAATAAATTTCTCAAATTAAATATGTTGTATAAACATAAATATCAGTTTCCAAATTGGCAAAGGTCTAAACCGGAAAATCACCCGGAAACCCTAACGGAATACAATAGTAAGTCCGGCAATCTAGCGCCCCTAACCCTAGAGGCCGAGATGTAGTAAATATATAGAATAGCTCATAGTAATATAGTTTGTTTAAAAATATCAGATTGGTAAATTTTTGACCTATTTCGAACCCGTTCGGATACAGACTTCGAAAAGCGTGTCCCGGCTCGAGATATCAAAAATATACCAATAGTACCGTTAGACTCGTAATTTCATAAGATTTCTAAATATATCAGTTTATAATTTTTCGGGTTATAAAAGTTACAGTTATAACCTTTTTATCGTATTTCCATTATTACCGGTAATTGATTAGTCTTTTGCACTATTCATTTTTATTTCATTACAAAATTTTATTATTCTTATAAAGCTTATATTTTTAGATAAATATTTTATATGTTATAGAAAATTTTGTTTTTCTAAAATTTAGTTCGTTTCGGGTCTTTACGGGATCAGATTCTGTTTAAGACCGATACTAAAAATAAAATAAATTAATTTAATAATTGAAAAATATTTTAAAAATATTTTATTTTCATAAAATAATTTTTTAGAATTTTTCGGGTTATAAAAATATTATTATAGCCCATATTCGCGTATTTTGATCATACCGGTAACATATTTGTTAAAATACTAAAATAATTCAAATAATTATTTAAATTTAATTATGAAAAATCTGCTACAAATTTGGAATAAATTTTCTAATTTTATTTTATTTTAATTTATTTTATTAATAAAGTACTTTTACAACCCATACCTTCAAGTACACCTTACACATATCACTTCCTTTTCACTTCAATCTTTCTACACATTATCCCACAATTGATGGCAGATTTTTGACCCTATTTATGGCTGCCATTGTCCTTTATCCACTCATATTTTGACTAAAATTAATTATATTTCAATCCTTTTTCAAAAAGTTACATTACACATTAATTACACAATTTAATTCAAGTCAAATTTCAACAATTCCTCTCTCTTCTCTCCCATTTGACGTGCAGCAGCCCCCCCCTTGGCTGCCCATGTTTTATTTTTTTTCTCTCATTTATTACAATTAAAACACTCATTTCTCTCACTCCTTCATTTATTCACTTTTCCTCTTTCATTCTTTAACCTTTTCTCTCTCTATTTCCTCTCTTTTCTTCTTCTTCTTGTTCATGTTTCTCCAATAAACAAAGCTGCCCCCTTCTTCTTCCATGGCTTCCACACTTCATTTTTAAAGATTTTCTAAGCAAATCTTCATCCCAAAGCTCCATAGGTGATATAGGTAAAGTATAATGAAGGTTTCATGCATCAAATGAACTTCCATAAGCTTAAAAGCTTAGGATGATGATGCCAAAAATGAAATCTTTCTCTTCTCCACTTTTATTACCTTGTATTATAATTATTTTCTTGTTTAAAGTTATTATATTTTGTAGATCTAACTTTTTATGGCTTTGATTTTTGTTTATGCCATAGATCTTGTTATTTAAGTTGTTATTTTTGTTATTCCTTATGATTTATGCATAGATCTAGCATTCACATGTCTATCTTAGTGATTCATGCATGTAAAACTAGTTTAGAATACTAGATCTAAAGTTTTGAGTTCATAGATGCATTAGATCTTTGTTTATGTTCATGAACAACTTGCTATAATATGATGATGGTAGGAAAGTTATAGGAAACTCAAGATCTATTTTATTTTCAAGCAAAATGATTTTGAAAATTCGGATGAAAATGGAACCATATTAGAAAAGTGGTTTTTCAACTTCAAAATGTGTATTTTTCATTTAAAATGAAGGGCTTAGGGTATAGATACATAAATGAGAAATTTTGATGAGCAAAGTTTAGATCTATGAGTTTAAAGTTTGTTTTCATGGGTTTCATTTATGTATGTTCATATTATGTGTAGACTTAAATTTGAACTTGAACAAAATTGTGAAATTCGTATTTTGGCAAGACCAATATTTAAAAACCACTTTCCAAGTGTCAAAATAATTTTTACTTAAGAAAATGAAGGCTTAACATATGTATATCATCAAGACTTCTTTTTACAAGAATCAAAAGTGATTTTCAAAAGTTATTTTCAAAATAAAATTCTATTTCGGATTTTGGCCAAGGCCTATTTTAAAAACATGTTTTCCAACTCAAAAATGAAGTTTTTATTTAAGAAATGAAAGGCTCTTAGGATAGGATATGTAAGGAATGGATTTTCATGAGCTTAGATAGATTTTATCAAAAGATATAACCAAAAATGAATTTTGTAAATTCGGATCCCAACCAAGACCAATTTTTAGAACCCATGTATCAACTCCAAAACTCATGTTTTATGTGAAAAATGAAGTATATAGGTAATAGATATCATTAAGCAATGATTTTTACAAGTTAAAATGAGTTTAGGCATGAGTAATGTGTAAACAAGTAATGGAATTAAAATGAAAATTTTGAGTTAGTGATCAATTGTCAAATTCGTAATTTGAGATGATGCATAAGTAATCACTAGTATTTGAGCTCAAATTGCAAGTTTATGTTAAATGAAGTCCTTAGACAATAGATATAGTAAAGCTTAAATTTTAATGCATTAAACAAGTTTTTCCCAAATGAATTCATTCAAAAAGTGGATTTTCTAAAATTCGGATTTTTGAGTAATCATATTGGAAAACATATTTGCAAAGTGTAAAATGCAAATTTTTGTGTAAGAATGAAGTCCTTAGTAGTTATAATGGTTGAGCCTTAAATTTCTAAGTATCAAATGATTTTTACTTAAAGGAATCACTCAAAAACTAATTTTTGTAAAATTCGGATTTTGGAATCAACCCCACTTGAAAACATGTTTACAAAGTGCAAAATGGAAATTTTTATGAAGAAATGAAAGTCATAAGTAATAGATATAATGAAGACTCAATTTTAACAAAAATAATTATATTTTCTTAAGTAATAAATCCAAAACAAATGGAAATGATCAAAGTTAGAAAACTAGATTTTTCATAAGTAGTTGTTATTATGGTCTTGCAAATAAAAAGTTATAAAATTTCTTTTAGCAAAAATCATCAAGATCATGCATACATTAAACATCTCATGTCATTCATGTTAGGAAATCATTCATATGCATGTATAGCTAATCTATATAGTAGAAACATTACAAACATTTACAAAAACTATTTTTCGATCGCAAACCGTTACTGATCAGATCTGATCCTCTTTTCCGAGACCTAAATGTTTTCAAAACTTAAAAATAATATTAGAAATAGATAGATCTTTCGAAGTAGATAGAAATCGATATATAATTTGCGAGATTCCGAGTTAAAATGACCAAGTTATGACCGTTTTAAGTTGGAATTCCCGCTTAGGACGAGAATTACGAATTTGATAGTTTGTATGAGATAGCTTGGACTAGTTAAGTGATGAAATACTTATTAGGGTATTTCTTCCTTTTTAGGTGACCCCGACATCGACGATTCCCTACCACCGGATTACTTGTACTAAGAGACCGGTGATCCAATGGCCGAGTGAGTATTACTTCCGATTTCATTTATTGTATGTGAATGTAATAATAGTTGCACTAGATATTTGGTAAAGATAAAATGGATATGCATGATGGGGACGAATGGGAAATATGTATGCTTGTTGTTGATATGAGAAATGGAATGTAAGAATATCGAAGCCGAGTGATTAACTATTGCCTGTATAGATGAATTAGAATTGATTGTCTGCGATTATTGACTGATCACTTAAAAGAATTGGTATAATTGATTATTTGGAATTGAAGATGAAATTGAACTCATTCATATACGATGGGGATAGAGCATTAGCATTTGTCGGTTTATCGTTGTACCTTAAACGATTTTATAGTTTATAGTTGTCTGTAAGCTGAAACGGTCTCGGTCGTACTGCAGGATTCGTTAATCTGCTAACCCGGGATGGAGGGCGCAAGTCCATCCACATATGATTTCCGGCAGGTCATATGTTTGTTGAATTCACGAGTTTGATGCATTTCACTTGTCTGACTAATCACTTGATTGTATGACGTGTTATAAATGTAATCCTGGAAGTTTTCACTCACTAAGCTAGTGTAGCTTATACCCCTATAGTTGTTTAAATGAACAGGTTATCTCAAGAATGCAAAGTGGGGACTGAATTGGTTGGAGCCGGGTATGACTCCAGGGTTCCAGCAAGACATAAGAATGTGTGAAGTTATTAGCTAGGTTTTCCTATTTGCCTTGTAATAGTTTATGTAGTAGAATCTTTTGATGAATTGTAATTGAGGTTAATGAGTTGTATTTTGAAGAATAGTAAATTGAATTTCCTTTATATTGTTCTCAAGTTGTATCAACATAAAATGCATTACTCCGATGAGTCTCCTCCATGTGTTAGACGCCTTGTACATAGTATGGAAGCCTTCGCGTGACTGAGGTGGTCATTCTTAGGCTTTAATATTGTGTACGGCGGACTGCCACGTTTAGGGTACCCTTCGGGGTGTGACATCTTTCTTATGTTTTCATAATTTTATGTTCCATATTCATGATCATGCATGAACATATTGATTTTGTCTCAACAATATAAAAGAGGAAAAAGTTTTCTTAAAATATAAGGTCTTCTCTAAAAATAAAAGTTGTTATGAAGGAAGTGATTTTTCATGAAAACTTAGGAATTTATGTTAACAAACTTTTTCTAGAAATCTAGAGGAATTCATTATAAATTTTAAAGAACATGGGGATTTTTGAACAATACATACATACACTTTATAAAGTCATAAGATGGAAAGAAATTTGTGATTAAACAAAAGCTTTACTAAACTTCACTTTTCATCAATACTAGTTTGATAAATATTAAGAAATTTCCTTTCATAAAGGTAGAATGATCTTAATTATTACTACTTTCAAAAAGTATTAGAAAATAAGCTTAGAAAATAAAAATCATTCTTTAGAAATTTAAAAAGACTAAGGAAATGATTAAGGAAAAGAAAAATACTCATTTAAAATAACTTGAGATATTTTCTAGCAAGCTAAGAAGAAATTTTCAAAAATATCACTTTTCCAAAATCCTTATAAGACTTTACTTTTACCGAAAGATCATGGTCTGAGACAACTTCATTAGTTTCATGCATTTGATATGAGTCAATGGATACATTTATATATAAATATACATTCCAAAGGGTTTACAAACTATTATAATATTTATCTCTTTGCTATGAGCTTTTGTAAAAAGAAGGAACACAAGTTTTGTGAAATTCGTAGTGAATCTGATCACCACTATTTCGGAGCTCAAATGACTTAGTTTGATCAAAATACTTTTAGAAATAGATAGATCTTTCAGAGTAGGTAGAAAATGGTACATAATATACAAAATTCTGAGTTAAAATGAGCAAATTATGAGCATTTTAAGTTGGAAATTCTTTTAATCTGATTTTACCGCGAATTCAAGATAGATTTAGAATCTTCAAAAATAGAAATTCTATGAAAGACTCATTTTGGGTATTTCATCTTGTTTAGTTGAAGAAGGAACCGATATTGCATTCCCGGAAGATTACTTCGATTAGGAGTGATCTTCATGGAGTGAGTTAATCCCTTACTAATTACATTTCCTTGTTTGTGCTTGTAAGTATTAGCACTAGAAAAAAAGGAGAAGATAAATGAACAAATGTTGTGTGATTTAGGTTCATGATTGATTGAATAAAAGTTAAGAATATCGAAAGAGGAATTGATGAATAATTTATGTTTTCTTGTAATGATATGATGAATATTGTTTTGATCACCTTTAACTTGAACTCAACATTAATTGAATAAACCTATATTGAAAATAATTCATGCATATCATATTTGTGAGTCACATTTATGTTCACTGCTATTCTTCATGTGGGGAAACGAGTTGTAGTGGTGGCTAGTGAAGCCAGAAAGTCTACATAGGCAAGTAGGAGCCAGAAAGTCTACAAGGCAGTAGGAGCAGTAAGTCAGCAATATTGATGGTCGTATGGGCCTATAACCACCCAAACCCCGACATGGAGGGCATAAAATCCATGCTACACATGGTTCCCGGTTAATTATGTGTGTTTTGTTTGCTCATGTGATTGGTGCATTCTCATATGATTGTTTAAATACTTGTGTGTTTTATGGAAATGTTATGTAGATTAGAGTTATCTCACTAAGCTAGTTTTGCTTATACCCCTATAGCTTTTTGTTATAGTATGATTACTTGTGATTGGCACCAAGGACCCCATTTGTTAGGTTTGAGCCAAAGCTATTAGGAGTTTTTGGGAGAAGTTTATATGTATTTAGTTTTGAATGTAGACTTCTAAGAAAAATCTCTATAGTAGACTTATGTTATATCTATGTTTTGATGATGGCTTAGTTAAACGAGAATATTAGAACAGGGGAATGCTCCTAAGAAGTTGTATGAGACTATTATTCCAATGAATATTAAATGTTTATCTATATATGTTCTTGCATGCTTTTATTATCTGCTTAAACATAATACCCCTGTGAGCCTCTTACTATCTTGGAAGCATGCCTTGCATATTATATCGAAGCTCCTGCGTGACTAAGGTTGTCATTCATTAGCTTTAATATTATGTGCGGTGGACTGCCACGTTTAGGGTACCCTCTAGGGCGTGACATAAGGCTTCTATTTTTCTATTAAAATTCTGATTTTGATATTTGGAAATAGGTGTTTAAATGGGGATCATTTTTAGATCCGAATTTTGGGAAATTGTTTTTGGGATTATTTCTTGTGAAAAATTCATTTAATCTTTCCAAAATTAAGTCATAATGAAACCTACTCCCTAAGGCTTCCATTTCTTTGATAAAACTCTTGTTTTAGGGTTTGAAAATAGGTACTTTCTTGGCATTTCACCCTATTTATCAATTTCAAAATCTTTGTTGGTATTGGGATATAGTTCTAACTTAACTTTTGTAGTCATTTTCTTGTTTTGAAAATTCCTCTTAATAAAACTAAGATCATCTTTAAAAAATCACTCCTTTATGATACCTATCACCTAAGCCCTTCATTTTACATGTAATATCTTCATTTTGGAGTTGGAAAATATGTTTTCTAATTGGTTCTTTCTCAATATCCAAATTTATAAAAATCACTTTTGTTAGAAACAATGTAGATCTTGAGTTATGGCAACACCTTCATTAAGACTATCTTATTGCAAATCTTTTTAAGCATGTAAGACAAGTAACTATGGCATTTTAAGTACTCTAAACAAAAAGATCTACTATACTACTCATGTTATGGATGTAAATGCAACATAAACAATATGTAGATGAGAGTAATAATGAAAATATATTCACAAAATTTCATAAGAACAATATATAATAATGTTCACGCCCCAAAGGGTACCCTAAACGCGACAGTCCACCACACCCGATATTTAAACTTAAGTATGACAACCTTAGTCATCCCATAAGTTTACATATCGAGTGTAAGGTGTACTCACAACTTTTAGGATCACACTTTGATTCGAGTAGTCTTAAGAAAGCATACATAGCATTAAGAATATAAATCACAACAAGATAAATAGTTAAACTTTACAAAAGCCAAGGGGGCATACCCCCGCCAAAATAATAGGAGTCTACATCGTTTAGCTCCAATTACATATATCTGAATCTATTAAAGAGATTTTCCTAGAAGTCCACGCCTATACTAGGTCCCGACTTCCTCAAAAGCTCTTTAATCCAATGTGATAAACCTGCACAAAGTGTCCTCTCGGAACATCCAAAAATAGGAACACTGCAACAAAAACTATTGGGGTATAAGCTAATTGCTTAGTGAGATTCATTTTCCAAGTAACATACTCGATCAAGCTAAAATATCTATACAAGCAAGTTATAATTAAGCAACCATATGAATGCACAAGCAAATGAGCAAGCAAGCATATACTTTCCGGTAGTCATATGTGAATGGATTTACGCCCTCCATCGGGTTTGGGGTAGTTCATAAGTCATGCAACTACAGTTCCAATGTTGGTCCATAAGACATGCAACCATAGTCCCAATCTTAAGTGGGGTGGTCCATAAGACATGCAACCACAATTTTAATGTTGGTCCATAAGTCATGCAACCATAGTTTCATTATTTGAATGGGGTGGTCCATAAGTCATGCAACCCTAGTCCCATTAATTAAAGACCCGCTGCCTCCCAAATACACCTTTGTCCCACCAAAGGCATACTCGACAATGATATGTGACTCACTACATGATATGCATGTACAATTTATTCATATAATATGGCATATTAATTAGATAATTTAAAAGTGATCATACAATTTCAGACACTCCAAATCTATACTAGCTCATACAAGGTTATTGCAACAAATCTTGCCTCGATATACTTATCGTTCATTCATGCAAGTTTAGATCACCATTCAATCACAATTTTATCTTTTCCTAAGTCTAATGCCACTACTACTACAAGCACACCAAGAGCATAATTAATTGAGAAATGAACTCACTTGTCCATGTAGTGAAATCCACTAGTCGTAATAGTCCTCGGGAAGTGGTAACCCGTCCTCCAATTCACCTAAGTACAAAGAATACCCTCAATGAGTATCTCTTAAGAAGTTCTATTAAACTTAACAATTTTATTTACTAAGTTCGTCAATTTTCGCCTAGGTTGAATTCTTAACTTAAAAAGGTCATATCTAACTCATTTTAACTCGGAATTAAGCTTATAATATACCGATTTCTATCTACTTCGAAAGAGCTATCTATTTCCAAAGTTAATTCAAACATTTAAGGTCATTTAGGGTCGGAAACTACTGTACAGTAGGGTTGCGAAAATCCAAGATTTGAGCCTTTGTGAAAAATTGCCATATCTACTCTATTTAACTACTTAGATTAACTTATTTTAGTCCTAAACTTGCAAGGAGATTCTCAAAAAAAATTAAGAGATTACACACTTATCTAATCCCAAACATAAAGTTCAAATGAAACTTCTAAAAATCCATTTTCATAAAACCGAAATTTATAAGTTGAAACTCATTGTCTTGTTTTGAGTAATTCCTTTACTAAAACTTACTTAGTTCAATGAAAATAATTTTCCTATATTATTTATCATCAAAGCATTCCATTTTCAATATAAAATACTTGTTTTGAGATCTAAAAGAAGGTTTTCAAAATTGGTCTCCCCTTAATTACGAATTTCCTCTTTGAAGTTTACAATGAAAACAAGACCTAAATTTTGTCTTTTACAAAGCACTTGATTTAAGCAATACTTTTTAGGAAAACTCATTTAAACTTATGAAAATTCATTCCTTAAGATATCTATACCAAGAGCCCTTTATATTTTTGTCTAAATCTTCATTTTAAAGTTGAATGATGGGTTCCAAAAATGGGTCTTGGTCTAGATCCGAATTTTCATAAATTTATTTTGAACATATCTCTTGAGAAAATTCATCAAAACTCATGAAAAACAACCCATTACATATTATATCTTAAGAACCCTTCATTTCTTGAATAAAATCCTCATTTTTGAGTTGGAAAACATGTTTTTATTTTAGATCTTTGTCTTGATCCGAAAATACAATTTTTGTTTTTGAAAATAAACTTTGAAAATCAACTTTGATTCTTGTAAGATGAAGTCTTGATGATATACATCCATCAAACCTTCATTTTCTTAACAAAAACTTCCATTTTAAGACTTGGAAAGGGGTTTTTAAAATGGTGCCTTGACAAGTTACGAATTTACTTTTTCATTCAAACTCAAATCTAAGATCTACTCAAAATACAACCATGAAACATAAGAAAAACTTGGTAGTAGGCCTTAAACTTCTAGATCTACACATAAACATAACTAAAGCTTGTAAAATCTAGATCTACAAGTTATCACAAAAACAAGAAGATAAACAAGCCTTCAAGATAACAAAAATACTAAGAACAAAAGAGATCATCATCTAGAGGAGTGTTTCAATTCTTGGCATCATCATCCATAGCTTTTTAAGCTTGTGGAATGTCCTTTGATGCATGAAACATCCATAATATCATCCTATAACATCTTATAGAGCTAAAAGAAGATGATTACCTCAAATATTTGCAAGAAAAGTATGTGGAATGGAAAGAAATGGTGGCAGCTTGTTCTTAAGAAGACAAAGCAAGAAGAAGAGAAAAGAAAGGGAAAAAGAGAGAGGAAAAGTGTAGGGTTTGTAAAGGTGAAGAGAGGGAATGAGATACTTAAATAGAGAGTGGAGTGTATTAAATAATTGATAAAAAAAAATAAAACCAAGCAGCTGCAAGGAGGGGGCTGATTTGCTAAGGTGGGGGAGTGTGTGTAGTTGATTTTAACTTGTATTTTTGAAAGTGTAACTAGTTGCTTCCATCTAACTAAAAGAGACTTTAAAATATCAAATAAATAATTAAAAATAAGGAAAAGTGGCTAATTTTTGGGGATGGTCAGCTGCCATCTTGGGAATTGGAGTGTAAGAAAAAGCAAAAGAAAACATAATAATGTGTAGTAATGATAATGGATGTGTACTTAAGGTATGGGTTGATAAAGTGCCTTTTTGACTAAGAAAATATAAAATAAATTAAGAAAAATATTTTTATTAAGTGGCAGAATTTTTATGATTTAAATAAAATAATCAAATAAATTATTTTTAGAAATTTAACAATTAAGTTACCGGTAAGAGTAAAATAAGCTTATATGAGCTATAACTGATATTTTTAAAATCCGAAAAATTATAAACTTGATATTTTTGAAATCCTTATAAAAATACGAGTCTAAAAATATTAAAGATATATTTTTAATTTTCGAGCCCCGGGACACGCTTTCCAAAGCAGTATCCAAACGGTTCGAAATAAGCCGAAAAAACCAATTTGATATTTTTAATAAATCAAATATTATTACGGACTATTCTAAAACACTTTAATTATTTTTTGACTCCTCGATTTACGAACTCGGGTTTGTCGAATCTAAACTGTAGGGTTTTACTCAAGATCCGTTGACTTAAGGTCTCCGATTGACTTTCCGGCTTAAGGTTAAGGCTTAGAAAACAGGGGTTTACAATAATATAGCAAAATACTAGTAAATCAACTTTAATAACAAGATCTGCACATTGTGATAGTAAGAATATCATGTTTTAGTGTTTCCACATCCTTAGCATAAAGCTCATGGGGATTTTTTGGTGGAACTACACATGTATGATCTTGCTATTACATGAGTGGTTGTACTTGGTGAATAGTATGAAAGAAATCAAAAAGTTGATTACACAACTAAATTGCCGGTAGTAATGAAAATATGATAAATGGCAATAACTGTAATTTTTATAACTTGAAAAATTATTATAAATATATTTTTGAATTCCTTATTAAATTTTGGTTCTAATGAGTCCTATATATTAATTTTCTATTTCCTAGTCCCAAGGACCGGTTTTTGAGAATAGATTCCCGATCGAGTCTGAAACGAATGAATTACTCTGAATTCTGACCTTTTATGTTTTGATAAATTATTTAGGGCTATATTCTAGAGCTAAATCATTTTTCTATTGTTCTGGGGTTTCGTTCTCGAAATTTGCCTGACATAGGGTTTCCAGGTCCAATTGGTCCAGGAGTATTCTTTTAAGGTTTCGGTTCCTAGTTTCAATTTTCGAAACCGAATTCAGATTACTAAGAAAAACAAGGGCTTGTAAGAACTAATTATATTAACTTAGGACTTATGAACCTAAGACTTGATTTGTGTGATTTCAAATTCATTTTAACTGAATATTGACTCGGTACTTGTATTTAGTAGCTTGAACTTATTTTCGTGTGCCTAATTATGTGGTGTACCATTTAGATCCATGTTTGATTTTAATTAAACAGATTGAGACGTCATTCTTTTAAAGATATAGGCTACTAATGAAGTTGCTCATAATCAACTAAAGATGGGATGGTAAATCTTTCTGTCACTTTATTTTAAATTCATTAAAATGGGTTTTAATCAAAGGACTCTTAATCTTTATGTAGATCTAGATTACTGATAGCTTGTGAAGAGATTATGTTGTTCTGACCTAGATATAGAGTTTCTGACCTTGAGAGAGGCTTTAGTTTACCTTAGTGAATCCAATAGTAGAAGTATATCTAACAATCAACTCTTTGAGTTTTTTAAGAAATCACATCATAAAGATTTGGTGAAGCAAATCCTAAATTCTGTCTTGCATTTATAAAAATATTATTAATTTTCCTAGAAAGCGTGTATGTAATTAGTTTTTAACCTTAGCTTAGCTTTTTTGCTCTTTGCAATGTTTTTCTAAATCTTTCTCTAGCTAGATAATAGATGAAGAGTGAGTGCAGTTGATGCTAACGGTCCCTAAGGAATACGACCTAATACGTTTGCTACTTCAGTAGGTGCGCTTGCCTATGTTGGTGATTGCACCCGTAGTTGAAACTGAACATATTTGCATTTTATAATTATTTTTGGAAAACTTCAACTTCACATTTGCTTGTTTTAAATTGCAAAACCATAGAACCTACACCTAATCAATACCTCCATAACTACAATCAGACTATGAAACTATAAATCTCTTAAGGCTAATAATAAGCTATATGATAGCGCTTTAGGTTGAAACTAATATCTAGCTGGAGTACTCTTAATAGAGTGTGCCCCTACGTTGTCTATAAAATTTATACTCATTAAATTATATAATATCAAGTAGATACCAAAGTCTCAAAACGGTTGACTAACTTGAAGTATGCTACAAAAGGTCATAAACCCCTATACTACCTCAATACTAATACAATTAAAAAAAAGAAAGAAAAAATCCAATCAATGTGACCCTTAATCTCTACATAAACTTAATGCAAATCAAGTTCTCTTGATTCTTTGATGAGGGCTTAAGTTCAACATAAAGGATAATAAAAAAAATTTAAGTAACACCTAGTTAGTTGAAATCACTAACCGCTTGAAAAATTTATTATTGATTTGCCCGAATTTGTTAACACTAAAATGTGATATCATAAATGGCTAAAAGGTTAGCAAGAAGACTTGTCCACTGATACTCTATGCAAAAATAACAAAACTAAGAAAACTAGAAACATAAGAACTTTCCTCAATGTTCCACATGAAATTGTTTGCATGTACTTTACCCCGCTAATGACTTATGACTTGAAGATAAACATTAAGAATCAACACCTGGATGCTTAGACCTTCACAAGGACTACTAATTTTTGCAATGCCAACTAAAATTAACTCCAGTATAATCAATCTAAGAGGGGATGTGAAAACTGGAAATTAAGTAGCAATGTCCAATACCGTCGACTAGAGTCTTAACAATTATTGGGACCAACACAAGATTCGGGAAAAAAGGATCCTACTTCTATATTTTCGATAAGAAGTTCCAGTTTAACTCTACCAATGTTAATCTAGAAATATAGCTGAAAAGACCTCAAACCAACCTTACAAAATAACTTTCTTGTTACAAATATTGCTAATTTCTCACATCCACCAATTTTGTTTAGAATACCATTTCCATATACCATCTCCAAATTTACTGAAACCAATTAACCAAACCTTCAACATTCCTACCATTATAATATCATGCTTCAAGTTAGACATAAAGAAAATCTAGTTCATTTTGATGAATCTTTGTAACATATATTGATTTATTTGCTGAAAAGAGCACCTGATCATCCATAGGAAAGTGGAAGTAAAAAGTATACTTCAATAGCCCCTTGAACCGAAATCCTACCTTGAGTTATGGCATTTGATATTTTAATATATTATTATGACTGGCAAAAGTTTAAAGGTTACCCAATTAAATTTTTATGGACAAAATCATAAAACATTGGTATTAATGGATAAATCGTGTATAAGGAGTCAAATAGATGATTTATTTTAAAGAAAATTAATCCAAGAGTTACAGCCAATATGATACTAAAATGGTGATGTTTTTGGTGATAAGGCTTGAGTAATTATGTATTCTTTAAGGCTATAGATGAAGTTCAAACCACGTTAAAATCCATGTCACTTTGGTTATGTGTTCTTATGAAGAATTTTAAACCAATCAAAATATTAAGATACTTAATTTGTCTAAGATGATATTTTAAAGTTGAAATGGAGGTTATCTTACACAATACTTGTTATCTATAGAGCCTCAATGAAGCTAGAACCAACATAAAATAAGATTTGTGTGAAAACATGCAAGAACCAGCTTAAAGGATTTTATTTTATCAAAACGAAGAGCATCTTCCATTCTGGATATCAAATATAGTTATTTCATGGTTTAAAATGTGTTAAATTGATATATCCCACTTTTTAATCAACCGAACAACAAGTTGATCTTAAGATAGGCTAATAGGAGATAGTTGGATCTAATAAGTGAAGAGGATAGATAATAAAAGTATTCACTAGTAAAAACTTTTGTAAAAGGGATAGGTTATGAGGCCAGTCTTGTCTCGCCTCTTACTTTAAGTTTAGGAACTTGCACACCTAAGAGGTGAGTTTCACCTCTTTTCCATAGGCTGGAAATCTCCACGCATATAGAAAATTGAAATGAAGCTAGACTTTACTCATGCCCCCTCTATATTAATCACTTGCACCTCTCTTCCCTTTCCAGCACTCTCGTTCTCTGATTATCAGGTCTTTCTCTCATTTTTTAAAGTTGCATTTGAGTCGAGTCTTGCACATAGCTAAAGCAAATGGTAGGATAGAGGGGAGTTTTACTTCAATTGACTTTACCATTGGAAAATAAATGTGGCAAATCTATGAGACAAGTGGACTTGCCTCTCTAAGCCTACTTTGCATATCAAGTATACAACAAGAATGGCCTTAATTATCTTGTTAGAGACACATCTCACCTCAATTGCCCGAACTATTGCAAAACAAAAAAGGCGAGTCTATGAGTCAATTAGACTTACCTCTCTAGACCTATAAAGGTGAGATTTTACTTCTTTTTGATGAAATAAATCGCCTCAGTAAGTTTTTATCATATTGGTGCTTTTGGAAGTTTGCTAATTTATTTAGTTTATTATCTTAGCATATTTGGATAACTTTTAAAGAGAAAGTTATGTCTATAGAAATTTTATTAAAATTAGATAAAAACCTAAGAAGTTATAAATATTAAAAATTGATATTATAAACCAATATTGGCAAACCATAACACAGGTTATATTATGATCACCACGTAAGTATGCATAGAGATGGGCATCAGGTTGAATCGGCTCGAAACCGCTAGGCCACGGTTTAGGTTGAGGTTAAATCGGAACTAGCCCATGGATATGAAGGGTCGAGCTGAGCCAATTCAAACCGGCGGTTTAAGGCCGTTCGTAGTCCTTTGACCCGTGAATTATTTTTTTAAAAAAAATTTCGTAAATTTTTTTAATTAATTGATAAGAAAAACACATAATTAGATCATCATACAATAGATATATAGAGAATTTTAAATTACAAACTTATGCAAAACTAACAAAATTTATTAAAGAAAGCACATTTGAATAGGAAAGTTACTCCAAAGTATACACACTTAGGCTAAAAAAGCATACATGAACAAATGAAGAAAAAAAAAAGATAATTTCATAATAAATACTATCTATTCACATTAAAATAAGTTAAAATATTTATTTCTTACTTTTTTTACTTTTATTTTTTTAATTTTTTTGTATTTTTTTATCTTGACTTGCCCTACTCGTTGGGTCGAGACCTTGAACCGGCTTTGACCCGCCGAGCCGATGAGTTGGCTAGCGGGTCATGACCTGCACGGCCAGCCGAACAACGGGCCATAACCTACCAATGACGGTTCAAGTCGAGTCGATGGTTCAACCAACCCATGCCAATGTCTAAATATGCACGATTGGTGAAGCTCAATACGTTAGTGGATAGGCATTTATCAGTTGATGAGGTCCCCGTTTGGCTTACTGTTTGCGATATTTATATATCACTATAAAATATCCTTGTGTGATAGCAATGAATCTTTTCTCATCTGAAACTTGCTCCAAAAGGATGAAAGGCTATGCTTTAGCCTGTTTGCCTTCACACACTTACCACCATATTAAAATTGTTTTTCATCTGTCTATATTGTTCTTAGTTTGTCATTTTGGCCAACACATCATTCGCGTGCGTATGCGATCGCGATAGCTGCAACAATAAATTTATCCTGCCTATTCAATCGGCAAGTTTGTCTTCCATGATATTTGTTCTACTAGACTTTTTAACAGTAACAACTAGAGCATGGACCCATAAAATACATGATGGAATAGGTATCAATGTTCATAGGGTGAATGGCAGCTTCGCTTAATTTCATAAAATTAGAATGGAATACTTATTCTTTCCCAACAAATACTTTTTTTTTGCCAAATACATAATTTGATATTACTATGGAATTACTATTCATTGGTTTTTATTAGCATATTTTCATAGAGTAAATGTAAATTCAATACCTAACATTACACAATAATTTAATTAAGTACCTAAACTTTAAAATGGTTGATTTATCGAACTTTTAAAATACTTTTAATACCTTCTAGTGTTAAGAAGCCTTTTTTTTTACATTAGAAAACAGAACAAATTGTGTTAGTGATTTGGCAAAAATAACCATGAAAATTTTGATTGAATATTAAATTGATCACTTCAAATTTTTTGTATTAACTTAAATTTTTCTACAAAGCTCAAAAACCAAATTTGATATTTTCCATATTTTTATATCAACTTATAAAGCCTCAAAGGAATTAGAAGTAACTATTACTTCTCTATTATACTCCTTCCACATTATTTTTTTTTTTCCTTATTCCATCCTGCAAATTGAATAATCTACATATTCCCTTATTGTAAACTAGTGACTTCATTCATATTCCTTACAATCTATAGCATTGCGTCTAAATACTAAAAAGTAATTGCATATTATCATGAAAATTACATTCCAAAGATTTTACTAACAAAAGCAGTTAAAAATTAAATTTGGTTAAAAAATATAGTATAAAAACATTTGGTAGAAATCAAATTGAATACTATTTATTTTTCTTAATCATTTCTCTAAGACGTTAATGCCAACCGCTGCTTGTGCTGCAAGGGTTTAGAATACTTTCATTTCATGAATATTTTGCTTTTCATTTTTCATTGCTCTTTTCCTTAGGAATAGATAATAGAACATTTCCAAGTTTATGTATCACCGTTCTTACGAAACATGGTCCTTCTGGTCTCTGTCATCGTATGCTGCATGAAAATATTGAAAAACACATCAAATTTAATTACCTATTTATTTGTTCTGTGCAGTAATTCACAGACCATTAATATTAGATCAGACCTGACCATTACTAAATAAATAAAACCAAATATTCTAACCAATTACACTACCAATAGCTTGTAGCCCAATGGTGCAATGGTATTAATACTAGTCACTACCAAAATCTTTCCATTTTATAAAAAAGAAAATGAAAAGAAAAAACAAAAAGAAAAACCAATTATACTATTATCTATTATTATTAAGGAAATTCTTCTTTCGTGTCATAAGATAAAAACGTATATTTTTTTTTAATATTTATTGTAATTATTTTTACCTTTTCAATTTATTTTATTATAAAATAAAATCTTTTTTACTTTTGTACACATAGCACGGGCGTCGCCCACTAGTTATATTTTAGAAAGAAGGAAAGAAATCAAAATGATAGAAAGTGGCAAGAAATAAATTAGAGGAAAAAGGAAATGCTGAAAAAGTTAATGTTCGTTTTACAAAAGGAGCGGAAAGGGAGAATATATCTTGAAGTTCGTTGAAATATCAAAGCAGCTCGTCAAATTTGAAATTAATTTGATACTCCTCGCACGTTCTCTCTAAATTTAATAGGATGGTTTTCGTGGATCTTAATTCTTAAGAAAAACTTTTCCTCTTAAATTATAATCTTGGGTTTTCACGCCATTTTCAAAAATGGAGAAGGTAAAATTTTCCAACAAATTTCTGGCGGTTCTATTCTCTTCTCTGTATTTTATATATACATTGATTTAAAATCCAAATAAAAGAGAAAATATTTAAGTAATGCTACTCTATGTGAAAATTGAAATACCTTTGCTATTTTGAAAATTTTTGGAGTTCTTCTGTGTAACTTACCTTTCTTTTCAGTTAAATATATTGTTGGCCAAGGAAGATTATAACCTTAAGCTTGGCAGACGTAATACACCTAATTAAAATTTATTCAAGCACGCTTCCAATTTAAAATTCAACAGTCTCGTATATTCTTACCACAACTTGTTTTGAGATTATCCAGATTCACCCAACTGTCCCGTCATTATTTCCTAACACGGACAAAGTAGAGATGGCAGCCTTTAGGCTGCTAAGAAACGCACAAATAATGTTTTACGTTGGGAAGATTTTTAAGAACGTGATATTGAAAAGGAAAAGAATGCCACTTCCTAATCGAGTGGTGCATAATGGTCGCCACTCTCAGGCATTGTTTTGTTTGGAAGCTTGAAGATGACATGATGAAACCCGTAGACACTGACCTATGTAGGAAGGTTCGGACCACACTGTGAAAGGCCATGCTTTTTAAGCTATTCCCGTTAGATCTCACGTGGGGATTTGGGAAAAAAAAAAAAAAAGATTTTTTTTTGGTCTTATCATTCCACCTCTTTTGGCCTAATGACAGTAGTAAAAAGTGGGGATTTGGCAGCAAAAATAAGAGGCGAAGATTGCTCGGCAAATTCACCGTCTCTCTCCTATATATATATATATATATATATATGGAAAGACCTATAATCCTCAATTAGCTAAATTAGAAATGGTTTAAATAGTTTAAATAAATAAAAGAGATAAATAATAGAATATGATTAGACAATCTGATATAATTAAATTAGTAAATAGATTAATTGAAATTTGAGATTTCATATATATCTCTTTTAACTTCAATTCCTTAAAGCCTTCAAATAAGTAATTTAATTATTTTGCAAATTCATAAACCCTTCAAATTTAGCTAAACTTTCATTCATTTGATCCTTATAAATTTTGAATTCATCTATCTATCTAAAAATATTAGTTCTTACACCTAAACTCAAACTAAATACCAATTATTTACAAACTAAACTCCTAAACCAAATCCCTATTCCATGTTATTCATTTCTAACATATAAATACTCAAATCATTTCCTAAACACTTTCAAAACTAAAGATATTTATCCGAAAGGTTTAAACCTAAAACTCCTATCCTAAAATACCCTTAAGTCTTTTCCTTTTCTTAGCTACTCTCTTTTCATTTCTTTCCTTTCCTTTTCTTTGGTTCTTTTTCTTCATCTTCTTCTTGTCTTCATTTCCTTTTTTCTTTCTCAAATTCTAACATCAAATCTCAATTTCAAGAAAATCATAAGAGAAAATGAAGTCAGAAAATAAAATAGAAGATGGAGAATGAGCATGTAGAGCTTCATCAACTAAGAAGGAGGAGGAGTAGTGAAGATCAACTTGCATATGTTTGCTAAAAAGATAATTATAGTTGTTTTACTTTGTTTTTATTGTTGTTTTTGCATGTATATGGATTAATGCTAGATATAGGTAAGATTTAAGATAAAACTCAAAAACTTGTAATATATGAACTTCTAGGCTAAAACCTAGTGAATTCATGTAAGTTAAGACTAGGGTTTTGATGAAATATGAAGTAAAAATATGTATATAGATATTATAAATGATGATTCTAAGTTTGTATGCTGATTATAAGATGTAGTATGTAGAAATATGACGTAAAACAAGTGGTTAAAAGAGTTAAAACCTACATGCTCTGTTTTCAAGTAAGAGCATGAGAAGAACACGAGAGGTCATATTCAGTCATGCTCCTTTTGGATTTTCAAGACATGTGAATTTTAATACACACATGAAGGAACACGATCAGTACACAATCTTCCTATCCAATCGTGCTTCTCTCCAATCCTTGTGTTCTTAGCATGATAAGTGAAACACAACAAAAACACGACTCATTATATCCCACCGTGTTTCTCTTTCATCTTTGAGTGCTAAAATATTAATCGAAACACGGTAAGAACATGACTCGTTATATTTTGTCATGCTTCTCAATGGCTTTCAAACCAAGTAAAACACGATGAGAACATGACTTGTTGTATTTGGTCATGCTTCTCTATATGCATGTACACAGGGAAAAACACGGCCATCCTATTTGTTTGCGTTATTCATAAAAATAAAAATAAAATGGAATAGATGAATGATAGTTAATATATTATGTTAGTTAATTTATATAATTAAGAGTAAGTTAAGAGAATTATGGATTGATGACCAATTAGATTAGACATAGAAGTTAAGTGTAAGTTGAACTTAATTAATCAACCTAAGATCAATTTGGCATAATAAACTTTAATGAGTTAAAATGAATTAGATTGATTAAGTCTAATCAACTAGGCTAAGATTAAGCTAGTGTAAACTTAATAACTTGTAATTAGATTATGTTAATAAGTTAAGCTAATGTCACGCCCCAGAGGGTACTCTAAACGTGGCAGTCCGCTGCATATAATATTGAAGCTAATGAATGACAAACCGTAGTCATGCAGGAGCTTCGATATCATATGCAAGGCGTGCTTCCAAAATAGTAGGAAACTCACAGGGGTATTACGTTTAAATAGATAGCAAAAGCAAGTATAAACTTAAATAGATAAACATGGTATCTTCATTTAATAACAAGCTCGTACATCATCTTAGGGGCATTCTCCCACCTTAAAGTCTTTAATCAACTATACTAATAACAAAATAAACATAACTATCACATTCGTCTACTATAGAGATTTTTCCTAGAAGTCTATGTCCAAAACTAAAAATACATAAACTTCCTCCAAAAACTCCTAGTAACGTAAGCTCATACCCGACACACTGGGCTCCTCGGGGCCAACCATAGATAATCATACTATAATAGAAAACTATAAGGGTATAAGCAAATCTTGGTTAGTGAGATAATTCCTAACTATATAACATTTCCATATGACAACCAAGTCATTTAATTCAAGCATATGTAATGCAACAATCACATGATCAACCAAATACACAAGATTAACCGGAAATCGAGTGTAGCATGGATTTAACGCCCTCCATGACAAGGGTTGGGTGGTTGCAGGCCCATAGACCATCAATATTTGCAGATTTACCGGCTCCTGCTTGCCCTGTAGACTTCCTAGCTCCTACTGGCCCATGTAGACTTACCGGCTCCTACTAGCCACTACCACTTCCTCGTTTCCCCATACGAAGAATAGTAGTGAAATAAATGTGACTCACAAGCATGATATGCATGAATAGATTTCAATTTAACATTAACCATATAAGTTGGATTCATGTTAAAGGTGATCAACCATAATCAAATCAATACAAAAGCACACTTTTATTTAACATATTCTTTCGATATACGTAGTTTTCATTCAACAATTATTTCATAACATTTGTTCATTTATCTTTTTCTAAATTTCTAGCTCCACTAATTACAAGCACAACCAAGGAAATGTAACTTAGAAAAAGAATTAACTCACTCCATAATCGGTAGGTCTAATCGAAATAATCCTCTGGATAGATGATCTCGGGTCCCTCATCACCTGAACAAGATGAAATACCTAAAATGAGTCTTTCATAAAACTTCTATTCTTGAAGTTTCAAAATTTCTCTTAAAATCGCGGTAAAAATCGTGTAAAGAGAAAGTCCAACTTGAAATGGCCATAACTTGCTCATTTTAACTCGGAATTTCGCATATAATACACCGTTTTCTACCTACTCGAAAAGATCTACGCATTTCTAAGCTTATTTTCATAAAACTAAGTCGTTTGGGTTCCGAAAAAGCAGCGACCAGATTTGCCACATATTTGCAAACACTTGTTTTCCTTCTTGTAAACAAAACTCATTTGAAAAGATAAGTATTTTAAGTATTTTGTAAACTTTTTGAAAGGTATATACATATATGTAATGAATCATAACCAATGTATGAAGTAAATGAAGTTACCTCAACTTATGGAAAGTAAGATTTTAAAGACTTTGAACTTGAGATTTTGTGGAATATTTATTTTACCTTTGAAAGACCTTGAGTTGTTTGTGATAAATATTCTTTTTCTAAATTTAATTTCTTTAAATTCCTAAGGAGTGGTTTTGTTTTCTAAACTTACATTCCAACAATTTTGTAAAAGTTATGATAATTTTCTCACAAGAATATTTTAGTTCCTTGGTTTCTTGGGATTATTTAATTTTAATGAAAAGGGGTTCTTCTTAGAAAAAGATGAAGTTATTGTAAAACTTTTGTTTACTTCATAAGTCTTTTGTATGTTTGTAAAATCTCTTATAAGTTCCTCTAAACATTAACTCCATATTTTATTTCTAGAGAAAAACATTTTATCTTAAGAAAACATTTCCTTCATTTATTTTGTTGAGACAAAACCATTATGTTCATGCATGAATATGAATCATAAGCAATAAAAATATGTAAAGAACATAATAACTTAAAAGAATAGGCGTATAAAGAAATAAATCAAGTATTGGGACCTTAGCTTCATCAAGGTACCCCGGGACTAAGAAAAGACTACTCCCGAAAAAGAAAAAGAGAAAGAATTGTTTTAACTTGATGAGAATAAGTCTAAGACTAGAATGACTAGTCTTAAAATCAACTTGAAATTAAATAACTTGCAATGAAGTAAATAAATTGCAAGACTATGAGCTTATATGCTCTAAATAATATATATATAGCTATATAGATATATTAGATAGTTATGAACATAAAAGAAACATAAATGAACATAAAGGAATTATGATTATGAACAAAAACAAAGTATGAACCTATTGTTGTTTTCTTAACCTTCATGGTTTTAGAAAACACACACTAAGCTCATACTAAGTAGATGAACATAAAGAAATCTTGAAGGAATTCTTACCTAAAAGAAGCTAAACTAAGAAGAACTTCTTGAAAGAACTCTTGAGAGATTTTGAGAGAAATTTTGGTATAATAACTTTAGAGAAGAAGTGGTGTGAAAGAAATGAAGGTATGAGGGGGTATTTATAGGAAAATGTGAGAGATAATTTGTGTTAATTAAATAAATGAAAAACAAAACAAATTGAGGGGCATCAAGAGGGGGCTGGCGCAATTTCAAGCATGGGGAAGACCAAAAATTTATTTTTTTGTTATTTTGTTAATTAAAAGTAAGAAATGAAAGATGTGAAGTTGTATTGGAAATGAAAATGTGTAAGAAATAGGTGTATGGTTTGTAAGAGCAGGTTGTAAGAAAAAGTAGAGATAGATGAATAGTGTAGAATAGTAGAAAATAGTGTAATGTAAAAGTAGACATGACAATTTAATGCCGGTGGTAAGAAAATACGCGTATAAAAGCGATATATGATATTTTTAGCTACCAAAAAATTACGAAATTGATATTTTTAGAAATCTCATAGTTTTACGAGTCTAATGGTATATTCGAAATATTTTTCCTATTCCGAGCGTCCGGACACGTTTTTCAAGAACTATGTCCGATTGGGTTCGAAGGACACTCGAATTCTTTCAATCTAATATTTTAATATAACCTATAGCTATTACGAACTATAGTAGCTAACTTTTCCAACTTCGTTTTCTAGGGCTTGAAAAAATGGCAATGCCGGACTTAAGCGGATACGGTAAACTAGGGTTTTGGTTGGCTTAAGAATCCGGTTGACTTCTGATTGGGGTTTAGGTCTTTAATTTGGATCCAAAAATTCGGGGACTTACAGCTAAACTATGTTTAATAAGGGGAATATGTTGTTTCAAATGTATGCTTTCTAGAAAATGAGTAGTTGAAATTGAACAATTTGATAATGATATTTTTATAATGATAGAATAAATTATAAACTAAGAGAAAATAAATAATTTGACAGACAATGAAGAACTGTTCATATCTTTGCATAGCGATTTTTGCAGCCATGGTAGGATTCCAACTTAGTGTCTAATCAAATAGATTTTTAAAATAAGATTGATGTGAGTGGATGATTTATTTAATTTCTTATATGAGTTAAATTTCTTGAACAAATATTTGCTTTTAAATCAATCCTCTGATCTATCTTTTAAGATATCCCCTGGCCTACCTTTTGTTTCTATTTGGACTTTAGATAATATAAGGTACACAATGACATGCTTATGGTTTGTTAGGATAGGCATTCCTAATGAACTGAAACTTAAAGATGACCTAATTAATGAGTGTTGTTTGTGCTTGTGTTGTTTAATCTGGTCTAGGGAGAGATAACCTTGTTTGAATCCGAGCATGTTAATTCGGCGTTTAGGCCACCTCCTACCATGATGCAATGATAATTCATAAGTGTCTTGATAGATAGCTGATGGGATAAATGGTATCAGCATAATGTTTTCTTATGCTTGGAAGGAATTAACATGGTTTAGTTCACTTTTATAGGAACAATTAAACTAAATGATGTTATGGACTAAGATAAGTAAAGTTGTGTAATGGCTGTAAACCTTAAATGATGTTATTTTCTTTTTAGGTCAGATTTAGAAGATATAAGTATCCAAGCTATTTATATCAACCCTCTGAGTGTCTACTATTACTCAAGACCCCCACATCCCTAGAGATTTGATTTGAAGTGTGAGTGCTCTCGTGTTGCTTATTTCACTTTAATTTAAAGATAATAACTTGTTGTTGGATGCATTGCATTAGAATAAGCATGTGTATCATAATTATCAATGAGAGTAAAGAGAGTGTTTTTAAGAGAAATATATCAATTGAGTGTGGAAAGAACAAAATTCACCCTACTTTTACTAATAAGATTGCTATCTTATTATAATAACCATTAGCTTTGTGGATATTCATATGAAATTATCAAAGATCTTAGTCCTTTTACTAGTTTCAAAATCTTTACAAACCACCAATTAACCTATTAGCTTCTACTACAAAAATTAATAGTGGAATCAACTTTACAATCATGAATCTTCCAATTCTATGATTGACTAATGCCCTAAATCAATTTCCCCCAATCCCTTAGTGAGAAACTTATCTAAATCATTGCATGAATTTCAAAAGATAATTCTAAATCAAGTTAAATTACGCCACTTCCGCAATTGTGATTTAACCCAAATTTAATAATCCCTTATGGACTCTAATTTCCCTTTCAAGTTATCAAGATTCCTATAAACCTAAACAATTTATAGTAGGAATTGCAACATGAATATTCCACAAATATAAAAATTCTATAACATAACGACAATTATTATTTTAGTAATCCTAGGGTTTCATCATATTCCCATAACAACAACTTAGAACACTGTAAAATACAGAAATAAAGATGAAAATATAATGAATTATGAATCATGAGATGATATAGGATGAGTTTAAGGTCAAAACAAGTAAATTGTAAAGGTCTAAGTTTGAATGTAGAACAAATGTTAAAGTTCAGATTTTTGCAATTTTTGACAGATTGTACATTGCCTGCTGGAGAATCTACACTGCCGGTGTAGACACGATGTAGGAAAGGAACAGTAGCATTTTTCTTAACACTTGGTGGAACACTGCCGTGTACACTAGGGTTTCTCTTAACACTAACTGGGAACGCCGCCGACGTAGGGCATGGATTTGTCGGCATATCTAGTAGGATCGAAGTTCTGGGAATTCAAAGCCCCGATGAACATTGCAGTGCTCGTGTAAATTTTGCCAGTATAGTGTACGTCGGCAAGATCTACACGTACGCCGCTGGCATAGGGCCGGCGTATGACCAAATTTATATAAATACGAGACGCAAAAAACGGTTTTGACAGAAATGTCATTTCATATTTTCTCCTTTGTATAAGAGAGTTTTGGAGTGTTCTTGGAGATCTAGACTTGGAGAATCATCCGAAGGGTGTTTTTGATCCAAAGTAAGTGATTTTTAACCTTCTCTTATGGATTAAATGCGAAATTGTATAAGTTTTCTTAGGGTTTATGGATTTTTCATGAAGGATTTTGAAGAAAAACCCTAGCTTTGTGTGGAATCCGAAATTTTGAGAAAAAATTCGGGTTTGGTGATCCAAGCAAGTAAGTAAAGTCTTTTAAACGTAAAGATTCAATAAAGGTTCATTCTTAATATGAATGTGATTGTTCTTGTTATTATGAATATTAGGGTTTTGGAGGATTATCGATTCCGTAGATTGTTGTGGAAGATTGATCGAGTTAGACAGTGTAACTTGGTGATTTTCTTTGTCAGGTTAGGATTTTGGGAGTTGTAGTACATTTGGGTTTGTTTATATCGTGTTCTTATATGTTATATATATATACGTTATTGATAGGAATTTGGAGATTCGGGTTTGTTGTTGTATTGTTAATATTGATTGAAGTATTGTGGAGATTTAGGAGATTTGGTTGTGGTTGAGTGTTGTCGATAAAGGATTTTTAGGAGACTCATATTGGAGTTGCTAAAACTGAGAAAGGTACGACCAATCCTTGCTTGTTGTTTTTGCTCGTAAGTTTAGTATTAATTGAATGCTTGTAGGAACAAAATTTCTTAATAAACTTAATCTTTATTCGGTTTAATAATTGTATGTTTTGGTTGTGCTTGGCTTTGACCAGTAAAGACCTAGTAGACAGTGATACTGGTGGGGTACCCTGATGATCTTGGTGTGAGGTTGTTCCTAGTGGACTCGTGCCTTGATATGATTCCGGTAGAATTAGGTATTCTGGATTCGGGGCGTTTGGGGAGTGCCCACTCATCCATATATGTATATGATTATTATTTTCAAAGAGTTGTTTGTTTTTCAATGGGGTCTAAGTAACTTCGAGTTCGGGATTAGAGTATACCTAATACTGGACTGTATTGTTTTGTTGGCTTAAGAAAGATAATAATATGACTGTTTGCATTAGTTTAAGTTACATGAATTATCTATCTATTGTATGTGCATATGCATTTGTTTTTGGTTTGGAGTTATCGTACTAGGCGTCGCCGCTCATTCTTTTAAATTTCAGGTACAGGTGAAGAAGATATAGTGTATGATCTTTCCATATATGACTTATTCTTTGATAGCGGGGATGGCGATAGTGGACCTGACTACCTAGCCGAGAGTTAGGCTTCATATATCCAATTTCTAAGAGAAGACATGATTAATCATTTAGAATTATAGTTGGATGCTTTTGTTAGTTTGACATGAAAAGATTTTTAATGTAAACAATATTTAGTTTTTGTTGAATTTGTTGACTATGATGTCAACTTGGATTTTATGCTTGAACATGGAGTTTATGTTTTATAAAGTATGAGTTTTTAGTTTTAATAGGTTTCATATCCTATGAGATACCCTATGAGTATTTACAGGTAATGATTGTAATATTGTGGGTAATAGAACCTTTGCATATCCTACATAAGAGGGGATACATGGCAGGTTGTAATGCCTTATTATAGGGCATTATAGCTTATTTGGTATTAGAGCTATAGGTTTTGAATCATATAGATTTAAGTTTTGATTCCTTAGGACGGTGAGATTTGAGGAGTAGGGTCGAATAATAGGTTTGTTGTTTAGATAAGTGTGATGTTGTCTTATAGATTTAAGATTTGATTTTGAGTTGGATACCCTTATTCTAATCTTGTGGTGTTTTGTTGTAGTAGAATGCCTCCAAGAAGAAGAATTCCTGAGGACAATGAGAATTTGTGACAGCAGTAGGATGAGCAACAGACTCAGAATCAGAACTTGCCACCACCTCCACCTATTGGACAGCAGGTTCCAGTTGATGCTGCACAACTTATGCAAGCAGTGAATGCCTTGTTAGGAGTGGTTAGTCAACAACAACAAGATATGAGGAGGGACATGTAGATGGTCCAAGAAAACGCTGAAGCTTGGAGACATGAGACATAAAGACTTAATGGAAATGGAGGGAATGGATCTAAACATGCCGATGTGCTTGGTTTGAATAAATTCGTGGACCTTGTGCATAAGTTTAAACTAGTATCAGGTAAACCTCTCGAAGCACAGTTGTGGATGGAAGAGGTTGAGAAGACATTTGCTACTCTGGATATTCCAGAGAACAAGAAAGTTGAATATGCCTTCTATTTGCTGACTGGGAGAGCCAATAACTGGTGGTTGAGCACCAAAAGGCACATGACTGGTATAATTACATGGCAAATGTTTCAGTAGGCCTTCTATAGAGAATGCTTTCTTGACAGTGTTAAGTAGAGAATGCTTCAAGAGTATTGCACTCTGCAGCAAGGAAAGATGACAGTAGAAGAATATGAGGTGGAATTGCACAGGTTGATGATATTTCTACCTGATACTCTGAAAGAAAGTGAAGAGGCTAAGATTAGTAGATTCATCACTGGACTAGAGCCTGAGATACAATATCAGGTGAATTTGATGGATTTGGATAACTATTCAGCTATGGTGAATAAAGCCAAGATAGTGGAGCAGGGCTTGAGCAGGATTAGAAGCCGTGAGCCACAGAGGAATCAGGTATTTTTAGGCAAGAGGCCAGCAGCTGGTGTACTTACACAAGATAGAGGCAAGAAGCCTATCACTCAGAATTTCAGACCAATAGTGTAGAATACAGATAAAAGATGCACAAGATGCCTTGGACCACATGATGTGAAGGATTGCAAATGGGTAGAGAATGCTTGCTTTTCTTGTGGAAAGCTGGGACATAAGAGTAATACTTGCACAGACAAAGTCATTCCACAGGTTTTCTGCTTCAAGTATAGGCAGAGGGGACATAGAGCTGTAGATTGTAAAGGAGGGCAGCATGGCAGAGTTTATTCTGGTCAGAGGCAGCGAGCACCAGCAAAGGTTTACGCTTTATAGCGTAGTGAGACTTCTAGTGTTGACACTATCGTGGGTATGTTTTCTATACTCGTGCATAGTGCATATGTGTTGTTTGATACTGCTGCCAGTTTCTCTTGCGTCTCTGAATCTTTTATGTCTGTTTGTGGTGTATCTACTGAGTTTATATTTGGATGTGTATCTGTTAATACTCCTTAGGGAAGTGAGTTTGTATTGAATAGAATCTGTAAGAATTCAGATAT
Source organism: Combretum micranthum (assembly GCA_024138025.1). Taxonomy (NCBI): domain Eukaryota; kingdom Viridiplantae; phylum Streptophyta; class Magnoliopsida; order Myrtales; family Combretaceae; genus Combretum; species Combretum micranthum. The sequence goes on along the minus strand of JAMXBD010003230.1, from coordinate 9,146 downwards.
TAAGATAGAAGATAGACATCTACCTTCAGATTTGGTGCTGCTGGATATGTTAGATTTTGATGTGATTTTGGAGGTAGACTGGTTGGCAAAGTACCATGTGGTAATTGATTGCTATAATCTAGTAGTAGAGTTCAGTTTGCCCGATGGTGATCAATTTGTTCATAAGTTGGTAGTGCAAAGACCTCTAGTTTTACCTACTTATGAATTGTGGGGAGGATCAATTTTGGTTGCTATGGTGAAAGAAGATAAAAAGCAGATAGTGTTGTCGGATATTCCAATTGTATGCGAGTATCCAGAAGTTTTTCTAGAGGATTTGCCTGGATTATCACCAAAGAGGGAAGTGGAGTTTAGTATTGACTTGATACCGTACTGTACCAAAATCAAAAGCTCCTTATCGAATGGCTCCTACAGAACTTGCTGAGTTTAAAGTACAATTGGATGATTTGTTGAAGAAGAAGTTCATTAAACCTAGTGTTTCACCTTGGAGAGCTCCAGTTCTGTTTGTCAAGAAGAAGGATGGCAGTATGAGACAGTGCATTGATTATAGAGAATTGAACCAAGTGACGGTGAAGAACAAGTATCATTTGCCACGAATTGATGATCTGTTTGATCAGTTGGCAGGAGCTTCAGTATTCTCAAAGAAAGATTTGAGATCTGGATATCATCAGTTGAGAGTGAAAGCTGAAGATATTCAGAAACAGCTTTCAGGACAAGGTATGGACATTATGAATTTATTGTCATGCCTTTTAGACTCACTAATGCACCAGCAGTATTTATGGATTTGATGAACAGAGTCTTTAGGGAGTATCTTGATATTTTTGTGGTAGTCTTTATTGATGATGTATTGGTGCATTCAAGGACTAAAGAGGAGCACGAAGAACATTTGAGATTAGTTTTGACTAGATTGAAGGAAGAAAAGTTATATGCGAAGTTTTCAAAATGTGAGTTCTGGTTAGAACATGTGTCTTTCTTAGGACATATTGTTAATGGTAGTAGGATATCAGTGGATCCTAAGAAAGTCAAAGCAGTTGTTGAATGGCCAAGACCCAAGACTGTGACAGAAATCAGAAATTTTTTAGGAATGGCAGAATATTACAAAAGATTTGTGGAAGATTTTTCCAAAATTGCTAGCCCTTTGACCCGATTGACACAGAAGGGAGTGAAGTATGAATGGAGTGAAAACTATGAAGCTAGCTTTCAGTTATTAAAGAATAAGTTAGTATCTACTCCAGTGCTAGCCTGATAAACCAAATTTATTCATATTTTGTGAATGCCAAAATGAACCTTTATTGATCATTTTTATTAAGAATTTGGCACTTCAAAACATTAATGTATGCTTTCAGGTCTTTAAAGGAAATATTTTTCAAGGAAAGCAAAGACGGGTCAAAAATGCAAATTTTGGATTAAGAAGAACTCAAAATGACAAGATCAAGCTATGTTTTTCAACCATTGCAAGGAGGAAGCAAAATTAAAGAATGAAAATCAAGCTTTTGAAAGACATTTGCAAGACATGACCTGTCTCAAACCATGTCAACCTGGAAATTGAACTTTGCAAAGGACATTTGTGAGACATGACCTGTCACTCGCCCTGTCGATTTAATAAAAAGTCATTCAATGAGGAAAAACGACTTTTTAACTACAGTAACCTCCATTTTAAGACAAAAACGTTTATTTCGGTTATGGAAGGAGCGTTACTTGAAAGGCCAAAAGACTCATAACCTCCAAAACCTTTCATCTCTCCTCATCAAGAGCAATTAATTCCATTCAATTGAAGATGGTTATAAAAAGGAGATGGTGGAAGAGAAAGAAGACAGACAAGATTTTGATAAGGAGAGTTTTCAAAAGAAAAAGAGTTCTGGAGATTCCAATAACAATTCAAGATCATCAAGGATTGAAGATCCAACACTTTTGAGCTATAATCTTTTCGGGTAGTATCATGAGTTCGAATTTCTATTTTGAATTTCATGTATTACTATTAATTACTATGAAGGAGTAGTTTTTCAGATCTGGGTTTTGTCGAATTTCATATTTACCATGTGTTGAGACTTTGTTCTTAATGAATTATTGAAGTTCTTTTGTTCAATTGCATGTTTGTTAACCGTTCTTAAGTTTGTATGTCCAGAAATACAGATTTATGCATGAATTTCATTTAAGTTAATTGAAAGATTACTTTTATGAATTGATATATGCAATTGAAGAGATTTGTTTGTAATTCTAGACATAGAATAGCAAGAATCTTCTATTCTTAAGAGTTCATGTTATTAATGCAAATTTAGGTTGCTATTGATTGAGGAGACATCCTAATCGATTAATCTAGGTTTAGATAAATTGTTAGATTCGAAAGAATTAATAATTTGCTCAATGAACTCTATAGCTTAAGAACTAATCTAAATTATCTAATAAAGATTGTCAATGATTCACATGATAAATTGAAAATAAGACAAAACCTGGATTATTAGACCTTAATTGAATCTTGTTTGGTTATTGGAATTGTGTTAATAGTGTTTTAAAGAAAATTAGATAAGTAGTAAAATCATCAAAATTATTCAGTTAGATAGTAGAATACGATTTAGTACTAGTATTTGCCTATTCCCTGAGGACGATCCCGATTTTTAAAAGCTATACTATATTCACGATAGGTACACTGCCTATTACCTTTATAGCAATTTAAGAACGGGCCTTTATAAATTGAAAACTACGCTTGAAGGTAATCATCAAGTTTTTGGCGCCGTTGCCGGGGATCGAACCCGGGTCGCCCGCGTGACAGGCGGGAGCTATAATCTTTTCGGGTAGTATCATGAGTTCGAATTTCTATTTTGAATTTCATGTATTACTATTAATTACTATGAAGGAGTAGTTTTTCAGATCTGGGTTTTGTCGAATTTCATATTTATCATGTGTTGAGACTTTGTTCTTAATGAATTATTGAAGTTCTTTTGTTCAATTGCATGTTTGTTAACCGTTCTTAAGTTTGTATGTTCGGAAATACAGATTTATGCATGAATTTCATTTAAGTTAATTGAAAGATTACTTTTATGAATTGATATATGCAATTGAAGAGATTTGTTTGTAATTCTAGACATAGAATAGCAAGAATCTTTGTCACGCCCCATAGGGTATCCTAAACGTAACAGCCCGCCACATACTAAGTAAGACTCTCGAGTTCCCTACCCGGGGCCTTCGGAAGTCTTAAGTAGATGTAAAGCGTTCCTTTACGACAATAGAATACTTCAACAAATGGAGTTAAACAGTTTAATGAGGCATGCATTAGCCATAGATAATAAATCAAAACGCATAATGTTTAAGTTTACAAAATCTAAGGGGCATTCCCCCGCAAAAGAATAACAGTCTATTACAGTCATCCAGAGTCCTTAGTTTCCAATGGAAGTCTATACAAAAGAGATGAATCAAACTTCTATAGGAAACTCCTATCTTCGGTACCTGCGCTGTGGCTTGTCTTGGCCTAAGCCATATAAACTCATGCTGCAAAAGATAGAAACTATAGGGGCGTAAGCTAACTAGCTTAGTGAGTAATACTTCCATAACACAATTAAATACATTCGTTCAAGCAAGTGATTATTCAAGCAAGTGTATGCACCATACAAATGTGATCAACAAACATATGACCAACCGGAAATCATATGTGGATGGACTTGCGCCCTCCATCCCGGGTTAGTAGATTAACGATTCCTGCGGTACGACGCCGTTTAAGCTCACGATCAACTGATTAAAAGCTCGTTTTATGGATCACGATTAACCTCACATTCGTTTTATGGATCACGATTAACCTCACATTCGTTTTATGGGTCACGAAAAACCAACCAATGCAAATGCTCCAACCCCATTATGACATGTATGAACTCAATTTATAGTCGGAGTCGAATAGTTATTAATTCAATCCTTTTAAGTGACCAACAAATATTCGCAGACATTCATCATAAGATTCTAGTAAAGCAGTCAATATCTTAACACCCGGTTTCGATATACCTTAAGATCCATTTCACATATCAACCATCAACAACATAAATAATTCCCACATACCCCATCATGCTTGTACAGTTCCTTTTTATCTTTGCCTACATCACTAGTGCCACTACATTACATTCACAAGCATTAATTGAGAGTGGAAGTAAACTCACTCGGCCATGGGACACCAAACTTCTTAATAATAATAATCGGGAGGTAGAGTATCGTCCTGCTCGGAATCACCTACCAAACAAGAATAATCCCTATGAGATTCTCACTATGTAATTAAATTAAACCATACATCTAGACTAGTTGAATTCGGATTTCTCGCTATATTTGGAAGTTCCGACTTAAAACGGCCATAACTTGGTCATTTTAACTCGGAATTTCGCAAACTTTATATCGATCTTCATCTAATTCGAAAGATCTATCTAATTCAAGTATTAAATCCAAGTTTTGAAAATAATAGGGTCACAGAACAGTGGGATCAGTTCTGTCCCGCAATTGACCCAATCTCGAAAATTTGCTTTGTCTTTGATAAAAAGTATTCCTAAATGATGATTCATGCATGAATGATATGGGAATGAACTACTAATGTGTATGCCATGTAATGGACTCAACTTGTGCATGGTCATGATGATTTTTGTAGTAATAAACTTTTAGGAACTCCTAAGTGTTGGGGAAAGTTTCATAAAGACTAATTCTAAGAAGCTATTTTCCTACATTATACTCCTTAGGGTTTCTTTGGTTTTTAATCTTGTAATTTACTTATTATTTAATTAAAAATAGGTTCTCAAAGTCTATAATAGTCATGGCCTCCATTCACGCACAAAAGTTCATATTTTTCATTTAGTAAACATGTTTTCAAATGAGCTAATTATAAAAATCCGAATTTTCCAAATTTTCTTTTCTTACATTTTTCTTAAGCGAAATCTAGTCTAATGCATTAAAATTTGGAGCTTCAATGTATACATCATCCAAGGACCTCATTTAGCTTATAAAATATCCATTTTAGACTTAAATACTAAGTGTTTAATTAGGCATTACACAAAGTTACGAATTTGACTACACACTTAAAGTCAACATTTTTCATTCTAACTTCACCTCTTGTTTTCCTCATTATTATTATCCCTAAACTCATCTAAACTCATGAAAATAATTCCTTTAACATGTCTATTACACATACCCTCCATTTTTCTTATGGAATATGAGTTTAAAATTTATTTTGGAGGTCTTTAGGGTAGGGTTTCCATTTCATCCGAATTTTCAACTTTTCATATCTAGCAAAGCCCTTCCATTTTCAATGTTCTTGCCATCTATATGTGGAGATATACTATCTAACATCTCTATACATGAACAAGACTTCATTTTTATAACCAACAAGGAACATAAACAAAAATGAACCTATGATCATGCATGTACATAAAGTGGTGAATGTCTAAACCTTAGATCTACTACATACGATGTATATTACATGAATCTCATGGCATGAACAACAATATAAATACAAGATCACTACTTTACATGCATGAACATTATGAAATCTTAACAAAACACATCTAAACACTAGATCCATGTCTTGTGATGGCTTGACATTCTTGTTCATGCATTTCCATGTCCCTAGCATGAGCATCATGGGGTTTTAATGAGGAAATACACAAGATATGGTCTTGCCATGACAAGAATAGGAAGAAACAAGGCCTACATACACATACCAATGGAGTCTTGAAGTGAAATGGAGAAGAAACAAAGTTGGAAATGTGAGGAAGGGGAGGGGGCAAGCTCACGGCATCAAGAGGGAAAAAGGGAGAGTTTTTCTCTTTTCAAAAGTTAAAATGGAGAGAAAATGAGAAGAGAGAGAGTATATTATGTATATATATGAAGTAGATTAGGGTTTAGCTTTACAAAATGGGATAAAAATAATTAAATGAGGGAAAAAAAAAACAAGGGGGGGGGGGGGGGGGGGGGCGCCGGCCATCAAGTAGGTGTGTGTGTGTGTGTGTTTTAAAAATTTGATATTTGTAATTTAGTAAATGAATTTGTAATAAATGTAATAATTATTTAAGAGACAAATTTTCTTGGAAAAGAAAATTGAAATGAGTAGTTGTAAGGATGTAAGAATAGGGTATGGGTAGTGTGTAGTGTAGGTTGTACTTGTGAATAGTAGACAAGACATCTACTTTACCGGTTGTTCCGAAAACACGGGAAAAGCTATAACTGTAATTTTTATAACTCGAAAAATTATGAAATTGATATTTTTGGAATCCTTATAAAATTACGGTTCTAATGAATATTCCGGAATATTTTTCTGAATCCGTGGCCCGGGGCACGCTTTCCGTAATTGGGCTTGGGAAGGCCCGGAATTGAAAAATTCCGAATTTAAAACTTTCAAAGGTTTGAAATGTACTTTGGAACAACATTTCAAATTCATTTACTCCATAATATTTATTTTACTATGACACCGAAGGAAAGCCGGATTTAGGGTTCCTAGGCTCCATTTACTAGACCCAATCTGATCGGGTTAGGGTTTCGTTTCCAACTCTGGGGTTTCCTAGCTACTGAGAATTACGGGGTTTACAATCTTCTATTCTTAAGAGTTCATGTTATTAATGCAAATTTAGGTTGCTATTGATTGAGGAGACATCCTAATCGATTAATCTAGGTTTAGATAAATTGTTAGATTCGAAAGAATTAATAATTTGCTCAAGGAACTCTATAGCTTAAGAACTAATCTAAAGTATCTAATAAAGATTGTCAATGATTCACATGATAAATTGAAAATAAGACAAAACCTGGATTATTAGACCTTAATTGAATCTTGTTTGGTTATTGGAATTGTGTTAATATTGTTTTAAAGAAAATTAGATAAGTAGTAAAATCATCAAAATTGTTCAGTTAGATAGTAGAATACGATTTAGTACTAGTATTTGCCTATTCCCTGAGGACGATCCCGATTATTAAAAGCTATACTATATTCACGATAGGTACACTGCCTATTACCTTTATAGCAATTTAAGAATGGGCCTTTATAAATTGAAAACTACGCTTGAAGGTAATCATCAAGTTTTTGGCGCCGTTGCCGGGGAATTTGAGCAATATTAGGAAAAGTTTATTTCTGCTAATCTAACTTTAAAAAAAAAAAAAAAATCTAACTCCTATCTCTGATATTTTGCAGTGCATGCCAAGAAGTTCCTCTTCAAGACTTCTAGATTTTGATCCGGAGATAGACAGAACATTCCAGAAGGTTAAGGAGTAACACAAGAGAAGTTGCTAGCGAATTGATAGATCCACGCATGGCTGATAACAATGAAGAAGTTCCCAAAACCAACTTGGATTATGCTAGACCCACTCTAGATGGTACTGGCCCAACTGTGGTGAAACCGCCCATTGCGGCAAACAACTTTGAAATCAAAAGTGTGTGATTCAGATGCTGCAACATACTGTCAATTTGATGGTCTACCTGATGAAGATCCACATGCTCATATTCAGACATTTTTGGAAATTTGTGAGACATTAAAAAACAATGGGGTAACAGATGATGCAGTGAGGCTCCGTCTATTCCTTTCTCATTGAGAGGAAGAGCCAAACAATGGTTATCCTCATTGGGTCCGGGAGCCATAACAACATGGAACAATATGGTGGAACAATTTCTTGACAACTATTTTCCACCATCCAAAACCGCTAAATTGAGAAATGACATCTCGTCATTCAAAACAGGATTCTGAGACTTTATATGATGCATGGCAGAGATGAAGGATTTACTAAGGAAATGTCCTCATCACAGGTACCAAATTGGATGCAAGTTCAGACCTTTTACAATGGTTGAATACAACAACTCGTCAATTGGTTGATGCTGCAGCTGGTGGAACTTTGAATTCCAAGACCCCGAAGATTTACTAAAGCTCTTTGAGGACATGGAAAAGAACAATTACCAATGGGGGTAACAACAAGGGGAAGCAGAAAGTTTCAGGAATGCATGAAATCGATATGATGACTACTATACTTGCTAAAATGGATGCTTTGAGTAAACAGGTAATGGAAGCAAAGAACTCACAAGCAATTCCGGTACAATGGAAATTTTGTTGCTGAAATTACCTTCTTGACGCTGGAGCAAGTGGATTATGTGGGAAACCAAGGAAGATATCAAAATAATCCATATAGTCAAAATACAACCAAGGGTGGAGAAATCATCCAAACTTTTCATATGCCAACAACCAAAATGTGCAAAGGCAGAATTTTTCAAATTTTCCACCCGGATTTCAAAAGCCAGCTTCCGCCTCCACAACAGCTTCTACAATTACACCACCACCTCCACAAGAAAAGAAACCTAGCTTGGAAGAATTGATGACCAAATTTATCCATACCTCAGAAGCTCGCTATCGGAACCAAGAAGCCTCTATTCATACCCTGGAAAATCAAATTGGACAGCTGGCCAGATGCTATCTGAGAGGCAACCTGGGTCACTTCCTAGCAATACTGAGGAGAATCCAAGGGAACAGGAAAAAGCAATCACTTTAAGGAGTTAAAAGATGTGGAATCAAGGAAAAGGAAGGAACGGAAGGAGAAAAAATTTCAAATCCTGATGAAAAGAAGTTTTCAAAAGAACAACCCTCTGAAGTAAGAGTCTATACTCCTCTATTCCTTATCCTGCTCGTCTTCATCAAGATGTGACAAGGAACAGTTCGGGAAGTTCTTGGAACTATTCAAGCAACTTCACATCAACATACCATTGGTGGAGGGCACTTTCTCAAATGCCAAAATATGCCAAAATTCCTTAAAGAATTATTATCCAACAGAGGAAGCTTGAGGATGTGTCTACTGCTGTGTTGGAGCGAAATGTTCAGCAATAATCCAAAACAAACTGCCAGCGAAATTGAAAGATCCGGGAAGTTTCACAATCCCGTGTGTCATTGGAGAACTTCTGTTGAGAAAGCTCTAGCGGATTAGGGGCAAGCATCAATTTAATGCCTTATTCATTCTTTAGAAAGATGGGTTTAGGTGAGCCTCGTTCTACAAGAATTAGTTTGCAATTAGCCGATAGATCGGTTAAATTACCAAAGGAATTATTGAAGATTTATTGGTAAAAGTTGGGAATTTATATTCCGGTGACTTTGTGATTCTTGAAATGGATGAGGATGGGGAAGGTTGCCTTTAATTTTTGGGACGACCTTTCCTAGCTA